>JAJHSJ010002595.1:0-43012 GCA_021015155.1 Magnolia officinalis | reverse complement strand
CTTTTGTACCACTGCCTATGTGACTATTTCAAGTCATATAACGACCTCCTTAACGTACAAACTTTCTTATAAGCCCTTTTTACTTCGTACACTTTTGGTTGTTTCATATAAATATGCTCTTCCAACTCTCCATGTAGAAAAGCAATATTCACATTTGTCTATTCCAATTCTAGGTTGTATTGGGCAGCCAATACTAACATAAATTTGATAGATACTTGCTTGACCACAAGCAAGAAATCTCACTGAAGTCGACACCCTCCTTCTGCACATACCCTTTCGTAACTAATCTTGTCTTATATGTATCTTGTTTTTTCTTGTAAATCCACTTACAATCGATCGCTTTACATCCTACTGGAAGCTACACTAGATCTTATGTTTCATTCTTATACAGATAGTTCATCATGTCATGCATGACCATCATCCACTTCTCAGCATCTGGGTCATCGAGTACTTCCTGGAAGGTAGACAGATCCCTTCGTCTGTAATGAGGGCAAATGTAGCATTCAAGTAATCTCTATATCATGCTGGTAATCTATGTTATCTCAAAGGATTCCTTCTCAGAGGTGGCTGCTCCACTTACTCTTTTACCTCTGTATACAACTTAGTCTTTGCTTGTGTATCAACTTTTTTTAATCTTGACATCAATGATCGCTGATTTTTTCAGTTCCTTGTGTTCATCATTGGGAATAAGGAATCTTCATCAAACCTGATATTTTGGCTAATTATGATTTTTCGAGTGACCCGGTTATACAGCATGTATCCCTTCACTCCATCACCATAGCCCAAAAAAGTACACTTCTTTGTCATTTGGTCTAGCCTATCTCACTCAACTAATGGTACATGGAGTAAGCATCGCAATGAAAACCCGTAACTATGAGTAGTCGACATCATGACCACTCCACACTCCTTCTAGAATCTTACAGTCCATCGATATCGATGTAGATGGGGATTAATTCACCAGGTAACAAGTTGTATTCACAGCCTCAGTCCACAGTTCCTTACTCAATCCAGCATAACTCAACATACATCGAGCTCTCTTCAAGAGAGTCCAATTCATTGTTCTGTTATACTATTTTGTTCAGGTGTATCCCTTACTATATTGTGCCTTATAATCTTCTGGTCTTTGTAAATCTAATTGAATTCCTTTAAACTAAATTCACCTCCAATATTTATCCTTAGAACCTTCGGTTTCTACCATGTCTTCTTCTCAACCATTACCTTCCACACTTTAAATGTGGCGAATATATAAGATTTATTTTTTAAGAAATAAAACCCACACTTTTCTGTAGTCATCTATAAATGAGACAAAAAACAATGACCCTCCAGCAGAAACAACTGGCGATGGGCCCCATACATCTGAATGCACATATTCTAGTATACCCTTACAAACATACTTTCTAGTCTTAAAAGTTAGCCATGATTATTTACTATATATACAATGCTTACATATATGAAAATCAACGATTTTAAATATATAAATCATAGAACGATCAGAAAGTACCATCATATCATGCTCGCTCATGTTGCCTAGATGTGCATGCCACAAACGTGCCGATGTGGACTCCGCTACAAACACTGCAGCTCCACATGATACGGTATTCACAATCAACTAATAAATGCTTCTATTTTGTTGCGTTTTGTTACTACGAGCGTCCATTTAAAAACTTTAAGGACCCGATCAAAACCTGTGAATTTGCACCTAAGTGCCTCTAATGCCCCAACAAAGATCAGGTTCTTCTTAAGGTTAGGAACATGTCTCACCTCTGTTAGGATACGCTCCACCCTATCAAACATCTTGATATATACGAACCAACACCAATAATCTTATAGACATTGTCATTGCCTATAAACACCTATCCACAATCGCTCTTGATGTAATTGGTGAACCAATCTCACTGAAAATTCATATGATATGAGGCCCCTATATCCAAAACTCACTTGTTGCTAAGATACCTAGAATTAGATGCGGTTAGAACATCACCACCATCAACTTCCTCGCTGGATTCCACTGTGTTGGCTTCCGTCGGTGTGTTATCAGACTTCTCTCCCTTATGTGCCTTTAGATTTTGACAATCCTTCTTAATGTGTCTTATCATTTCACAATTCCAGCACTCATCTTACCATTCCCCTCTGATTTGGATCTATTAATTTACTCGAAAATAGCAGTTTTCAAGCAGTCTTCGATCCTATCGATAGGCTATTGTAACACCCCGTACTTTTCAGTATTTGGGCGTTACTGTGTAACCTAATTTGGAATAAGTACGAATCTGATTCATCTAAATGTTCACACGTTCTGATCCAATCTGACCATTAGGAGTAATATTAATCTCTAGAACAAGTCATACATTCGTTGATTTTAGGATGGATCACTACATTGTCAAATTATTCTATTTTAGGAGTTCAACCACCCTGATAGACCAATTGTTGTGATGCATAAATCAGACAATCCAATATGAATCAATCGCTCAAATTCACCTGAATAATTCTAAAAGATCATAAGACCATGAATTGATGACTTATAAACACTCTAACTATAAATTATGTGATCTAACTGTTGATTTAAGAGTCTACTCATGCATTTACGTCATAGGACCCTAAAGGAACCTAACTATACACCTACGCCTTGCAATCCTAAGGAACCTGTTGCGCATAAATTCATGACATTATCCTAAATCAAAGATTTAGAATCCAACCAAACGTTGTTAAAACACCCTATTCCAACAATAGACTCGAGACAATTTCAGGCAAATTAAAATATACTATGAGTGGACCACTAGTACCCTTACTATACAAACTAGAGCCAATCCAACCGTCGGATTGATGATAATTGGCATTTAACAGCCATATTTTAATCATTAAGGTCCACCTAAGCTTTGGATCCACCTCATCTTTGGTGGGATAGCCCAACAACAATATTCAAGGTGAATGGATGGAACGGATTTCATTAAATACCACTGTGGGCCCCACACAAGGGTTGTGTGTGCACCAGAGATAGTGCACCAGCGGTACACCAAACCGGAGAATCAGTCAAATGACCTTTGACCTGATTTCTAAATGAAAAAGAGGATTTTTCCTCTTGTTTTCTTTCTTTCCCGCCGAAAAGAAGGGGCCCACTGGTTTGAATTATGGCCCATCACGATGATCGGGACCGTCCATCGCAATCAGCTGATGTCATTGACCAAACCCTAGCCTCTCCCACATATTGAAACACGTGTGTATGTACACGGTATCAGGAGCAATCTGCTACATGCGGTAATTTCTGAAAATAGAAATTTGCCTTTTTGCTGCCAGCTTGGCAACCCTAAGTGGGATTCTTCCAACCATCTTCATCGTCCGTTTTAGCAAATCCTAGCCTTTGAAGCTAGGTCTTTATAAGAGAGAGAGAGAGAGAGAGAGAGTGGCGGAAAGAATCTCGCCTACGTGTAGAGTCTCATGCGCTGGCACGATCTCAACCACTCCCTAGTTTCTAGAAGCCTTCTCAGCCAATCTACACCGTCTAGTTTAGGGCGTCAAGGAGCATACTTCGCTACGATAACGAGTTCTCGTGCGTGATCTCATCAACACGAGTTATACCGTGTGCAATTGAAAATATCATGGACCTTTGGGTATCCTTTGTGATTGGCCAAAATGCGGGTCCCACAATGATCGGTGATCAAATCCACACCATCCATAGGCATTAGATCCCCGGATCGACCACCTGTTGAGAAACTGCCATGGAACTTCAACTCATCTTCCCCATCCATTCGAAAAACCCATTTCCATTAACTGAGTCCCATCACCTGATCTGAGATGTTAGATGCATAGGCCAAGGTCCCAGAAACCAATCTCGTAGGGCTGACCCGAGTCAAGCAAGATACTTTGGACCCAAATCATCCGAATGCCACCGTATTACACTTACGTTTATGACTGACGCAGCTAACTAATCCGGTGATTAGTTAGCATTCGAAATTTCTAGAATTAGGTTAGTAGAACCTTATAAAAGGTTAACATTTAGGGCAACCCTTCCAAAGATAGAAAGAGAATGAGATTCGAGAGAAAGGGCCGGCGACGTTTTGGTGCCGCTTCTAGACGAGTCGACTCGGTTCGAATCACTACACGATCGGGCAAGTCCTGGTCCACTCCCAGTCAGCCAAAGAGGAGAGAAGGAAAGGAGGAGAAGCAAAGGGGAAGCTGAGGAGAAGAGAAGAAGAAAGAAGAAGAGGCAAGAGAGAGAGAGAGAGATACCGAATGGGTCGCTGCTGAGTCGGGACTTACTGGCATGACTCGGTCTGGTTCAAGTCGAAGGCATGGCTGAGCTTCCAAGGGAAAGCAAGGAAGGAAGGAAGAAAAAGAAAAGAAAAAGAGAGAGAGAGAGAGAGAGAGAGAGAGAGAGAGAGAGGAAAGAAAGGACGAAGGGAGAAGAACCAGGGAGGATTCAGGTTTGGTTGTTGCCGAGTCAGGCTTCCTTAACTCAGTTTGAGTCATAGTTCGAGCTGCTGAGTCAAGGACCGAGTCTAATGTTGGGTTCGGTCTGGATGTTGCTAGAATCTCATCCAATAAGAGAGGTAAGAGAAGGAAGATAGTAGAGGAGAGGAATAAGGGAGGCGAGTTACTGAGTTGACTCGGTTCAAAACCGAGTAGGTCTCCAACTCACTGAGTTTTCAATTTCAGACACTATCGAGTCGAGTTTCGCAGCTGGGTAATTCGAAGGTTACCCTTTTTATTATTATTTTTGGTGTTTATCTTATGCGATTATTACTATTAGAATAACTAATATGGTTAAGTTTATTATTATTAGCTATTATAATTATAATCATTATCATTATTAGATAATATTATCATTTCCATTTTGGATTGGTATGAATATTAATGTTAATTAGATTACTGTTAACAATTATTTTATCATTTTAGCATTCATTAAACTCTCATTTTTATGAAAATGCTATTAGATATTGTTGGGAAGAAGTAATACTAATTCACAAATAATCTTTAGTAATATTATTTTATTCCTATGCAAAAAGGTAGTGTTCAAGTTCTAATACCTACACTGAGATTTAAATGGTTAGATAAAGCCCTAAAATTTACATGATCTAAACATTAAACTTTAATCCTAACCATATAAATTTTGTTACGTTGTAATCTCACCACTACAAACATTCTAATTTTGTTAGATCTTGATCCTAGGGTGTGTACAAACTATCTTTATCATTACCGGGAGACGAACCGACTCTTGAAAGGTGAGGATCACGCTTCAAGCTTTTCTACATCTCGATAATTAGCGTAGCTTGCTTATTTCATCTCTTGCCTAAAATAATCCTTAGTGAAATTGTTGATAAATGCTAGTTTCTAATTGAGTAATCCTTGATAATGACTAATGGTTAAATTTATATCCAAATATGAACATGCGATAGGTCTCAAATATTCTTCTTTACATATGTAATTACTTTTGACAATGTGCTTGACTTGTTTTGCTACTTGTGGTTATTTTATGGTGTTTGTGGAAGTCCTTGAACTAGTGGCCTTTTTGTCAAATAGATTAAATGGAATTTTCTTGTCATGAACTTACCCACCTTATGTGTCATTTGTGCTTACATGGCTTTTGGGGAATAATCTCTTTTTAATCACACCATTAGGTGGAACATTTGGCCCTTGCGGCTTTTATGGAATACTTGTCCTTTTGCGGCTTTAATAGATTATTTTATACAACCTTGCGATGGTGAGTTCCACTTGTCAAACTACAATTAGCCACTAGTTGAAGGGGTTACCCTTAAAACATCATATTCATTAGTCTCATGAGCCAAGGATGGTGGAGTGGGACACTGTGCCTGAGCTGTAGGCCTATGCTGGGTGACAAACACCCCATAGTGACCTTTGAGTTTGCCTAAATTAATTATTTGAAATTGGATTAATAATGGTTGGGCTAATCATGTATTTTCATGGCATATATTATGGTCTATTTCGGGAGTTAGTTCTCCTTGGACGTACCTTTGTGTACTTTTCCAAGTGATTAGTCATCCTTGGGTGATCTATATATTATTATGACCTTTTCCAGGTAGTTCATCTACTGCGGGCAGTCGATATGGCCTTTTCCAGGTAGTTCATCTACCGTGGGCGGTCTACATGGCCTTTTTCAAATAGTTAATCTATCGCAGGCGGTCTGTATGATCTTTTCCGGGAGGTTAGTTCTCCTTGGGTGACTTTTTACCAGCTGGATGTGTATCCCCGGGTCTGTAAGCATGTGCAGATATCCATGCATTTAAACAAGATCATCTTTGTGAAATTTATTTAATGAAAGTGTATCTGATGAACCTATTATTTTGTGTGATTTATTTAATGAATGCCTAGCTGATGAACCTTATCTGATTTCCATGATAATCTTCATGCAATATTTATTATACACTGTCTTTGTTAACTATGCTTAATTATCTTGATGCTGCGATAAATCTTGGGGGTTATACCTCACTGGATAGCCATTAACGCTATCAAACCGTACTCAGTGTGCAAGAGACGCAGATGACGCGGATGTTGGCGTCCTTATGAAATGGGAGGAGCCAGATGATCTTGTAACTCCTTATTCCAAATTTTATTTGTATTTAATTTGTACTTTCATGTATCTTAATAGTTAAGACATTGGTTTGTATAAGTTTTTGAGTAACCACTTGAAAACCTTGGTTATGTATATTTGGACTCCCTCTTATACCTGGATTGTCTTCATTTCGCTTAAATGGTTAACTCTGATAAAAAAAAAATGTATGTGAAATTTGGGATATTTTAAAGGTTAACACTCGGGTTTTTGGAAAACAAGTAGTGTACTCGTGTTCTGGGAACCGGGGTGTTACAGCTATCGATGCGACTTGATCTAATAGAAGGTCCACTCGATCTAATCAAAGAATGGGTCTAGCAACCAATAAAGATAATTATGGATTTTGTCGATGGGATCAACAGAGGGCTTGATCCCACTGAAAGTCCTCTGATCATATATCAAAGAGCCCTTTAATCCCATCGAAAGAGCCACTAGCTAGATGTTTTATAACTGTTGCAAAATGATTTCTTATAAAAAGACATTTAGTCAATGGGTATTTGGATGAGTTTTTGTGCAATAGAAGCCTAGGTGATTTCATATTCATATATATAATTATAAGCCTTTAAACTAATGAGTTATAAGTCACATTCCTTGAGATTAACACTTTAATGAGGATTCCAACCTCTACCTTGAAGATGAGCTTCAACTCCACCATTTTCTAGAGATTAGACCCAAACTGCATCAATAACCCTTTGTCTAAATCCTCTAAAAGACCCATCCAGGTGAATCCCTTGGGAATTATAGTGGTTCGGTTAAATACCTACTCTACTCTTAGGGGATGTACTCTCCTCAAGTGTATCAAATTTCACTATCTCATTGGTTTTCCATAAGTTTACCAAAAACCTTTACAATGGTTTCAAGAGTTTCACCACCAACTTACATGTACGCACCCGTGTTAGTAAAACACGTACTCACCCGTGTCGGTGGAACACGTTTACACCCGTGTCATTGGTTCACTCGAAGAGTTAATTGGTATTCTATTGGTTCAACAATAACCCCCTACAGTCCTAATCGAAGGACCTATGTATACTCCCGCTGGAGGCTCCCATGGAGACCAACACGTACGCACCCGTGTTCGGTGGTAGTCCTATACAAGAACCCACATGTACGCACTCGTGTTAGTGGAATATGTACACACCCTTGTCAGTGACAGTCCTACACAAAAATCTATTTGAGTTTGAGTTGCAAACTCTATACTTAATCCTAAACAAGAAAAGAGTATACAATGGAGTTTAATTAAACCTTACTTGTTTACATTGAGCACCATTGATGCACCTTCGTAGAGATACTTCTTCACACTTGAATTGGATTTTCTTTTACTCCCCCGAACTTTGATATCAATCTTCTTCAGCTTCAAACTATCGACTACTTTAAGGATGTACCTATAAAGTACTAAGGTAATGTGAGTGATGGGTTGGTTGAATCTCCTATAGCTAATGGCTTAGTTGGTTCTAAGTTATGGATTCACATAGATGGGAATTTTAGAGGATGATAGGCAATGGGTTTACTTATAAGGATTGTGTTGAATCTTTAGAGAATGCAAGATGTCATGTTCTTCTTGAAATAGTGCTTATAATGCTCATTAGAGTGAAGAATCACTAAGAAGAAGACATGGATATATTTGGAATAGATCCTATGAGTTATGAGGAAGAGTGGAATACACTAGGGATTCTAATTCACAAAAAACTATTGTCATTGTAAAGATCTAGATGTCAAATATATAGAGAAAGTGCTCCAATGGATTTATAACAGATAGTTGTCGATTCGATTGATCGCACATTTGATTCGATCAAGAAATTTTTTTTTTTTTTTTAAAGTAATTTGCTCTCTAAACAGTTTTAGCCATTTTTTATTTTGATCAACAAATTTGTCAATTAGATCGAATCGAAGGGATGGATTGTCTATTTGATCAACAATTTTGTCGATTCTATCTATAGGTCTATCACTTTGATTTATAGATCTGTTAATTTGATCTACTTGTTTGTCGATTCGATCTATAGGTCTATCAATTTGATCTATAGGTTTGCAAATTCTCTGGTCCTCTATAAACTTTGATGATTAATGATTAATTGATTCATAAGGCTTGGGATGATTAATTAAGTGTTTCCTAATAAATTGTATCATCATAAGGGTAGATATTTTGGGTCTTAAAGGGTCTAGGGCTAGATTCACCAAGGCACCTCATTTTTCCTGTCTTTAAGCCTTGATGCTACGAGTCTTCAAGGTTTTAATGTCTTGCAATGGGGGATCATCCGACTCATGACTCCCTAGCGCACGTCATTGAAAAATCGAGGCACTAACAGTTTGACTTTAAAATATGAAACATTTGAGTTGGAGTCACTAATTGCCAATAATCCAATAATATTGTAGTTGGCTAGATTCTGCAAAATCTTTAGAAATCAAAGAATCTTCAGCTAAATCATGTAGAATCTTTCAAAAATTAGAAAATCTGAAGATTCTTTGCTTTACATGACTCTTGACCAAGAACTTGTGATTCTAAATAATGGACCTCGGTGATGGAGAAGGAAGGTGTCAGCCACTTTCTCCACCTGCATGTGAGTGTGATCTCTACTCTATGAGATTAATTGGGTTAAATAACTCTAACCATGGACAAGTACTCCACATCTTGGGGTTGGAAGTGAGAGATCGCAAAGGCGATCTTCCTACATCCGTATTCTAAATAAAAAAATAAAAAATTGACCTAATTTCTATGGTCAACCATGGACAAGTACTCCACAAATGCTAAAGTCTAACTTAGGATTGAAAGTAAGGAATCAAAGAGGTGATTCGTAAATGCCCATGTACCTAAGAGAGATAAAAAGAAAGAAAAAAGGACTAGTCATTCGAGTTTCTGATGCTGCAAGATCAGGGGAGCCTACAAACCCAAAACATACACCCAGAAGATCTAGAGAAGAAAGTGGGTTGATGTTAGATGCAGCGTAATGAAAATGATGGCCACATCTCATTTTATTGCTTAATTCAATCGGCACGATGGTGAAGAGAAAGTTTCTTGGGCAAGTGTTGGTGGACAGAGTATCGTAAGGATTGAGAAGGCGGCTCGAACCGTGATGGTGCTTAAATGTGTGAGGCCCTAAGTGTGCTTAAGGAGGTTAGGTGGTGTAGCTACAGTTGGAACTAGGCTTGTAATGGGGCTAGAATTGGCTCTCCTCTCTCCTTGGTGAAGGGGTGGAATGGGGAATGGCTCTCTCCCTTTCCCTTTAGGGGTGGGCGATAGAGAATGGACATGGAGTAATGGATGTGTGAAATGAAGAGAAGATGGGTATTTATAGGTGAAATTGGTGGCATTTTGGTGATTTGGGTGAAGTTGGAGTATAAAAGATGATGTGGATGGTTGTGATTGGCCTAGGAGAAGAGTGTCACATGTCATTTTCTCATTGGTTAAAGAGGGTATAGGTGGTAAAAAGGGAGGTGACTACGGGCATTATGAACATTCCAAAATCTAAGCGTAACCACTGAGGTAAAAGTAGCTTTCTCTCTCTTTGAGCATGGTTCACCTTGCTTTGTGAAACTGGACACATGGATGTTCTGCCTGCCATATGCGTTTGGTCCCTAAATTTTGATGAGAGCTAAAGTGGGCCCTATGGATTCCTTTGGGCTTCTGGGTTTGGGTTGGAGAGGGGTTTTACGGGGTATGGGCTTAGATTTTGGCCTAAATTTGGGCTTGAATTTGATTTAGATTTGGCTTGCATTTGACTTAGGTTTTAGGCTTGGGTTTGTCTTTAGGTTTGGCCAGGCTTGGGTTTTGGCTCAAGATTAGGCTAAGCTTGGGTTTGGGGTTCAGTTTTGGGGTTGGATTGCGCATAGGTTAGGAAGATATGGAGATCGAAGTTGTTCATGTATCAAGCATCGAATTGGCCAAGCTACTCATCTTGGGTGGGTTGTCTACACCCGTGTGGCCCATGGATGGGCTCCACATTCCCACACATGTGGATGTCCATGGGTAAGCACACTTTCCTATTATGGGCATCGTTGTCATCATGTGCATGATAATATACATACGTGATCAGTTTAGTAATACTTGAGGCTAGGATTACACTAATTTTCAACCAATTTGTAAACTGGTAGAAGACTTATATGAGGACATTAAGAAAGAAAAGAAGAAAGCTATCTGAAAGAGGAAAGAGCATAGAGAAAACCTCTCCTCTTTATGCATGCCATTCAGACACATGCCCAAGTCCCCAGGCATCTCTATGGCTAGCCATAGGGTGGCCCCATGTGTAGGCCTCGAGTCAAGATACATTCTCTCCTACTCACACCGACGCCTCTTCCATCAGGCTTCCTATTTGGTCCTCCTATGTTCTCTTCTTCGCAAATGGTGCAACATGAATCCTTGGATCTTTAACAATGGTGCAACTTAAAAATCCTCGAGCTATCAAATTACATTGAGATCGTGACTAATTTGAGCTATCTAATATGTTATATATATATGAGATCTAAAAAAATAGAAAACAACTATCATCATATCCTCCCCTTCTCGGATATGATCTAGATATAAAAAGGAATTCGGGTTTCAGGAAGAACCAGTTACAATACTCTGCTAACTTACAGGCTTCCATATGTCCTACTATACATTAGAAGTTTATGATCCTACCTTAAAATGTACCCCATATATAATATAATTCCTCTACTATCATGGTCATCCATCATTGATCCAATACCCATATAAATTAAGTAGTGGACACTTTAGATCTATACTATTAGATTATCATCAAGTGTGATCAAAATAATTTTAACACTTAAGACAAGTTTAATCCTTAAAAATATTTATAAAAAACTTCCAAAACCTTTTATATGTTGGGCCTAACTGAAAAACACTTATTAAAATTTTATTTTCAAGATCTAAGTAATAAGTAAGAAAATGTAATCAAGACCCTAAATGCCCCACATGTCCTGAAATCTAAGGATTAATCATATTTAGTACATCCTCAAGTTGATTATACTCATAATGAATATCTTAATCTAAAGACTTAAAACTCAATCTACCAATGCAAATGTCATATACGTCCAACACTCTTATGTGGGGCATGGCGAATGCATACTAACTTGTTGTCGAACCCAATGGTAGAGACCTTCGATCTTGACTCGTCATAAGTCCATCACAAAGGGTGACCACAAAATGATGGTCTATTCTACAACCTGTTATGTGGTCATTGAACAACAAGATTCTAATTTCCGTGGCCCACAATTCACGCTTAATAGTGACGGTTGTATCCACTCTCAAATTCCCAATGACAATAAGAGGAATCCATCTCCTTGAACTTCATGTCTATATCTTTTTAAGGCATTCTCACATAGTTAATATCAAATATTGCATAGCAACTTTGTCCACCTAGAATCCATGGTCATCATGATCCATGGTCAAGATCATCAATATTATTGGATACCATCTATTTCATTAATGTATAAGATTCACATTGATTTTTCATGTCTCAACTCCAACGAATTTCGGTGGTAGTGGTAAAAGCCACGCCAACTATATATCAAAACCTTACTACGCCCATGATGACATTATTATAATATTAAGTCCATTCATAAGATGAGTACATCAAGGATGAAAGAAAAAACAAATATCAATTGTATCTAAAACTTCGGTCAGCTCCCAAGAAGATTTCAATGGTCTACATCACACCATGTGTGGCCCATTTAAGTTTTAGATAAACCTGATTTTTGGGCTCACAATCTACCATGAACTGGCACAAATGATGGACGGAGTGGATGGTAGACACCCATCACGGTTACCCCACGTAGACTTTTTTGTTTTTTTTTTTTTTCTTTTGCACTCACTAGCTTTGTCCAATTAATGAGAGGGGACATCCGTTGGACCTATTTACTTTATTTGTTATTTGATTTGTCGTTTTTATTTGTATGGGGAGTTGCACCCAAACGAACCGTGGTATTGTTACTCGAGGATGAATGTTGATACGCAGACCTTAGGAATTTGGACATGCGAGAGACTGGGTGGTAAACATTAAAGAACTGAAAATCTCGTGACGATCGGCCATATCAGAGAAATGATTCCTTGCAAAAACATTTCACCGAGGTTACGGTGAAAATGCTTTGTGTGGGTCCCTCGTGATGTGTTAATGACATCTAACCCATCTATTAGCCATGGCTCGTTTGGCCAAGGGCTTAGATATCAGTCAGATCCAAAATTGAGTGGACCTCGCAGTAGGAAACGGCTCAAGGGGAGAAACCCACCATATATCTCCGGTAGGGCCCACTAGAATGTCAAAGCGAACCAATGGCCTCAAGATCACTTCATCTAAAGGCAGATGCTTTAGGTGAATGGGTGGGATGGCATGTAAATAACACATTGGTCCCTCCATAAGATTACAAGTGAGGATCCTCAACTGTTTTCCGGTCATGTAGCCTATGTGAGTAACGAATCGACAAGGTTTTTGGCTCATGTCGAAAGGAGGGGTGATGCATCCGATAATCTGGGTGGAATTCATCAGCACGTCACAGTGGGGCTAGATATTGGACATACCTCATGGTGGGCCCACACAACTCGACCTCATGGGAAGTTCCCATGGGGGTCGAGTTGTATGGGAAGTTCCCATTAGGTTGAGTTGTGTGGGCCCCACCATGATGTATGTTGATGTTCCCATGAGTTCAAGTTGTGTGGGAAGTTCCCATGAGGTTGAGTTGTGTGGGCCCCACCATGATGTATGTCAAACATCAACATCGTGCATTTGATGGGTCCCCTTTAAATCATGTGAAGACATGCCTAAAACATATAAAAATACTTGGTGAGGCCCACCTAAAATTTGGATGCGTCTGAAACTTAGTCTGGCCCCTCATTCATGTGGGACACACATAATGGATGGGCTGGATTTATGAACCACATCTCGGTGGGCCCAAAAAATGATTATGAATGTTTTAATGGAGGGTAACCCCTCTCAACTTTTGTATGTTGTGTGGCCCACACAAGTCACGGGTTGACTTGATTTTTAAGCCCTAGGCCCACCATGGAATGGTTCATATGACTGATGGAGTAGATGTTCAACATATATCATGGTGGCATCCACACAGCTTGACCTAATGGGGAGTTCCCATGAGCTCCACCATGTGGAACCTTTTCCCTCTACGATGGAGCTCATGGGAACTCTCCATGAGGTCGAGTTGTGTGGGCCCCACCATGATGTATGTCGAACATCAATGAACTCTCCATGAGGTCGAGTTGTGTGGGCCCCACCATGATGTATGTCGAACATCAATGAACTCTCCTTGAGGTCGAGTTGTGTGGGCCCCACCATGATGTATGTCGAACATCAACAAACTCTCCATGAGGTCGAGTTGTGTGGGCCCCACCATGATGTATGTTGAACATCAATGAACTCTCCTTGAGGTCGAGTTGTGTGGGCCCCACCATAATATATGTCAAACATCTACATTGTGGTGGGGCCCACACAGCTAGACCTCATGGGAGTTCCCATGAGCTCCACCATATAGAATTGTTTTCCCGAGCTCATGGGAACTCCCCGTGAGGTCGAGTTGTGTGGGACCCACCATGATGTATGTCGAACATCAACATCGTGCATTTGATGGGTCCCCTTTAAATTATGAGATATCTCAAAAATAAGCCGTATACGGAACTCCAGTGGGCCATACCATCTAAAATCATGTGAAGATATGCCTAAAATATATAAAAACACTTGGTGGGGCCCACCTGAAATTTGGATGCATCTGAAACTTGGTCTGACCCCTCATCCAAGTGGGACACAGATAATGGATGGGCTGAATTTGTGAACCACATCTCAAAGGGCCCAAAAAATGATTATGAATGTTTTAAGGAGAGTAACCCCTCTCAACTTTTGTATGTTGTGTGGCTCGCACAAGTCACGGATTGACTTGATTTTTAAGCCCAAGGCCCAATATGGAATGGTGCATCTGACTGATGGGGTAGATGATCGACATACATCATGGTGGGGCCCACACAGCTCAACCTCATGGGGAGTTCCCATGAGCTCCACCGTATAGAACCTTTTTCCATATATATATATATATATATATATATATATATATATATATATATATATATATATAAATTTCAGAGGTTACAAACTTTTTACGACAGTTTGGCGCAAATGAATTATTGTGGGACCCACCCACCCTTTTATGTTGATGGCATCTGCTCCAACCATCATGTGTTCCTTAGTTTATTTAAAGGCTCAAAAAATCAGAACCCGGATTGCCTACGACAACCTGTTGTAGAAACTTCCTGTTCTCGGAAGCTAGGTGAGACCCACCATGGTATTTGTGACAAATACTTCTCGTCCATCTGTTTTTTGCAAGCTCATTTTAGGACATGAGACTAAACATGAGGTGGATCCAAAAATCATGTGGGCCACGAAAGAGGAAAATGTGGGGGAACCAAATGCCTACTGTTAAAACCTTCCCAGGTCTATCTAGATTTTTATATATATGCCATCCAAACTGTTCATAAGTTCATTTCTACTGGGATAAAATGAAAAAAAAAAAAAAAAAATGCCTGATACGAACTTTTGTGACCCTATGAATGTTTCAACGGTGGTCATTCAATCCCCGTTGTTTCCTCTCATGTGGCCTACTTGATTTTTGGATCCACTTAATTTTTGGTCTCATATCTTGAAATGAGATGAAAAAAAGGAAAGGATGGGTGGATTTCTCACAAACATCATGATGGGCTCCACCCACTTTTTGAGTGTAGGAAGTTCTGTGACACCCTGTCGCTGGCAATTCGTGTCCTAAAACATTAGGTGGGTTCATGATTCACAACTACTTATTTCCTTTGTAAATTAGAATGATGAACCATTCCCTTAGTAAATCAAGAAATCAAGTAGTTAGACGTCTATTAGAATGTTGAACCATTCCCTTTGTAAATTACTTGATTTCTTTTGTATTTGGTTGAATAGACGTCTAACTACTTATTTCTGGTTATAAACAATAGCTCGAGGTCTTTCTATCTTAGTGCTTGAGGTCAAAGGCATTTAGATCAGATGAGACGTATTAGGCTCCAAAATACTTGGCATCACATATGTTGATGCAATTTTCCGGCTGACCCTCCACTGCACACCTTCTTGAACTTGCACGGGTGGAGGTGAGAAACAGAGGAGACCCTAGTTTATTCAGGGGACTCTCCAATGCAAAAGTCAGGCTTGGAGTCAATAAAGTGGGATTGGATCTCCAGAAAAGAGAGCAGTTGAGTATTAGAGTTTTCTGTGAACGTACCTCTATCGGTGGGGGATCCTTTTACATTTATAGGGAAGAGAGAGCCTAGTCGTATCAGGGCTCTTTCCTGATATCTTGAGGATTCGATATGATCCAGTATCTCCGCGAGATCGCGGAGTCCCGAGATTGTCCGGATTTGCTCTTATCTTCTGAAGATCTAGAGAGAGAGATCTTTGAGTCTTTGCGAGGATTCTTTGAATCTATAACTCGGCTTTAGGTCGGATCTGAATAATGTTGTCTCAATCGACAGATCGACATTCACCATTTTCGACCGTTAGTCGAGCCGGAAGGTTCGTGTTCCCTTCATCTATGTGTTGAGACCTTTAGCCAAATGAATCTTGGTTAGATCTTCAACAGATCTTGGTCGGATATAAGTCGGATACTTATTGGGTAAAAAACAGGTGAATTTATTGACATAACTCTTGACTAATACAGAAAACGAGTATCACTCCAGTCTGTCTATGGGTAGTAGATCTTCAGATGTTTGGCGTTCCAAGGGTGCGGTAGCAACTGGCCGCCGAGGTCTTATAGTCAGTACGACCCGGGTCGGCTTATACGCGATACCACATAGGGCCCTTCCCAGTTCGAACCAATGACCCATGTTCCCTCTTCTTTGGTGTTTTAGAATACCTTTCGAAGAACTAGATCTCCAACTCGAAACCTTCTGATCTTGACCCGAGCATTGTAAAACCACGATACCTGCTGCTGGCGAACAACGGTTCGAAGTTGAGCTTGCTCCCTTCGCTCTTCCAGGAGGTCGAGATTGTCACGCCCCAATTCCGGAAATCGGATTCACAGGAATCTCGATCGCCAAACCCAGTGCCAAAGCCTCCGTAGTGCCCCATTCTCGGCTTATAGCGTCTATACGCCAGATTCTGATCCTGGGATCCTACAATGAGGATTTTTTTTGTACATTTAACTCGTAATAAGCATAACCACCAGATTACCCAATTCACAAAGGCAACATCATCTCATATATCCATTAATATAATCATTTGAGTACAATGTTGAAGGGGAAATACATAAATCGAAAATCAAACTCCAGAAGACCGCTGCACGCTCCAAGCTCAACACTGCTGCAACCTATCATCACCTGCACGCGTCTATCGTGCATAAGCTTATAGAAAGCTTAGATGGTGGTGTAAGTGTGTGCACAAGGTAAGTGTCAAGTATTCAACGCATTGTCATAATTATACAATGTAGAAATAGGCGCAAGGTCAAGAATCATATGTTATCAAAGTAAGCGAGAATACTAACGAGTCCATAAGTTAAGCAATATCAAAATATGCAATTCAGATCAACTATACAAATGAGGAACAATATTAAATGCCGTAACTAAACAATATAAATGCGGAAACACAGGTAACCCAAAATGCCATATGCCATTGATGACATGCAATATGCGGTGCGAATGGAATGACCATGCTGGAGTGTGAAGTCAAGATGATAGTACGTAGTATCGCAGGCTATCCGGTCCATCACAAGGGACTTCTATCTAAACCAGTCTCATACTTAAATTTGGATAGTTTGACTCAATGAGGTAAACTCCTGATCTCAGGTTAGTCGCGCACCCCAACCCAAATCCTGGCCATTGCGAAGGTACACGTAACAAATAGTTGCGCATCACCAGCCCAAGTGGATAGTAAATGAATGAATGAATGAGTATGCAACCCCTGCTCAATAAGTCCACATATCAATACTGTTCATCTCTGGGATCATCACCGGGGTTTAGTACACTCCAAATGGCACTGTCCCTCTCCCACCAGCACAGTCCAAATGAGCTTAAGAAACCTTACTATCCGCCTGGCCAATAGTCTGTCAATACCTATCCGGCACGTCGATAGCGGATCCATTTACGAGCTGGTTAAACTCAACCTACCTTGCCCCCTATGCTCGGGCAGGTAAGGCCACACCCCCTCCCAACCGACCATGACACAGTGGGAGACGCGACCTCTTGATATTCGGCACTCGGGCACTCATATATCCACTCGGTCTCGACGTTGGGGCATCCTCTGGTACCAAGAGGGTTTAGGAGTTTTCACCCAGAGCCATCTATGGCAGCTCGACGCTAGAACAAATTTTTGATGCCCTGTCTGGCCATCCACGATATGCCTGTGGAGGCTACGGCCCTGATGTCGCTAAGGCGTACAGGAATCATAATGCAAGATGCATGAGTCATACAATCCAGTCATTCATTAATCCTGTGCATACCGTACGCTCATGTGAGATAACCTCCGCCTACCAGGGAGTCTCATAACAACATGTTCAATGACATATGCAATGATCAACCACATCTCATAACAAACATGCAGATAATACGTATGGGCATGTATCATGATGCTATACTGTCACATACTCATAATCGGTACCCATAACCAGCATCGACAATCGACCTCGACAATGTGGACATTTAACCAACATTGCCCCCGAGGAATGGCCCTCATAGATCCTAACATATAGTGGACCCATGACCTCACACAAGTGCCACATATACAACACCATGGGCCTCACTCAAGAGCTCTATACACATCACGATGGGCATTTCACATGACCCTAACATACATCACAATGGGCCTCAACTACAAGTCGCATATATACTATATAGGTCTCGACAATCGGCCTCGACAATTGAAATCGACCTCGACAATCGAAATCGACACTCAGACTCGGCCTCAACAATCAGAGTCAGCCTCGATACTTGGCCTTGACAATCGGGATCGATCGATAATCAGAATCGGCAAATCGGTCACAACAATCGGATCGATCGATAATCAGAATCGTTAAATCGGTCATGACAATCGGGATCAATCAATAATCAAAGTTGGCAAATCGGTCACGTCAATCAGAATTGGCAATCGGCCAAGACAAATCGGGATCGATCAATATTCAGAGTCGGTAAATCGGTCACGTCAATCGGAATAGGCAATCGACTACGATAATCGGGATCGATTGATAATTAGGGTCGGTAAATCGGTCACGTCAATTGAAATCGGCAATCGGCCACAACAAATCGGGAACGATCGATAATCAGAATCGACGAATCGGTCACGACAATTGGATCGATCGATAATCAGAATCGGAAAATCGGTCATGACAATCGGGATCGATCGATAATCAGAGTCGGCAAATCGGTCACGTCAATCGGAATCGGCAATTGGCCACGACAATCGGGATCGATCGATATTCAGAGTCGACAAATCGGTCACGTCAATCGGAATCGGCATTCGGCCACGACAATCGGGATTGATCGATATTCAGAGTCGGCAAATTGGTTACGTCAATCGGAATTGGCATTCAGCCACGCCAATCAGGATCGATCGATAATCAAAGTCGGCAAATCGGTCACGTCAATCGGAATCGGCAATCGGCCAAGACAATCGGGATGGATCGATATTCAGGGTCGGTGAATCGGTCACGTCAATCAGAATCAGCAATCGGCAACGACAATCGGGATCGGTAATCAGCCACGACAATCGGGATCGATCAATATTCAGAGTCGGCAAATCAGTCATGTCAATCGGAATCGGTAATCAGCCACGACAATCGGGATCGATCGATAATCAAAGTCGGCAAATCGGTCACGCCAATCGGAATCGGCAATCGGCCACGCCAAATCGGGATCGATCAATAATTAGAATCGGCGAATCGGTCACGACAATTGGATTGATAGATAATCAGAATCGGCAAATCGGTCACGACAATTGGGATCGATCGATAATTAGAGTCGGCAAATCGATCACGTCAATCGAAATTGAAATCGATAATCGGCCTCGATGAGAATGGGCCGAACAAGACCTAGGGAAGGTCACAACGTGGACATTGCCCATCAATGTGGCCATTTAACCAACATTGCTCCCAAGGAGTGGCCCACATAGGGCCGAGCATATAGTGGGCCCATGGCCACTCACGCAAGGGCCTAACATATATCAGGGTGGACAGCAGCCCCATGAACGGCGTGCATTTAAAACATACCTCAAGTGGGTCCCATCCCAGCTGGATGGTGCCGATAAAATACATACACCACGGTAGGGCCCACCATCTTATGAACGGTGCAGATAAAACACACACTATTGCGGGACCCACTGTCTACGGGCTGCAAGATGGATGGACAGCTGGAGAAACATATACATTTAATGCGCCCCACATCTGGGCGGGTGGTTAAAAACATACAGCATGGTCGCGCACACATCACACCGTCCAGATGGACAGTGTGAATACAGAATATAAACATCAAGGTGGGCCCACGCCCACACGTGCAGGGTGGGCCCCTCGTCCCAAAATGGATGGGCAAAATGGATACAACAAATGCATCATGTCATGTGGGCCACACTATCCACGTGTGGACATGTACAGCGTGGTATCAAACACATACATCAAAGCTGGCCCCACTCAGCACATTGTCCTGATGGACGATGTGGACATAAATCACATATATCAAGGTGGAGCCCCATACGTGTGAATGCAAGGATCCATCAAGGTGGGCTCCACGTCCGTGTATTGGATGGACGGTTGAGATATACAACGTACTTCCTATCAGATCCACAGAACTTCTGACGTTAATCCAGCAGCTAAACTGCTGCTGGACGGTGAGGTTTTGATGGAAGAAATATACACATTGGTGGGTCCACACACCACATCAAATGCAACACGTGGTTTCCACGTGTGTGGGGCCCTTACTGCTAGACAGCGTAGATAAACACTTACATCACGTGTGAGGCTCCACAAATGGACGGTGTGCATCAGCACACATCACGGTGGGATTTCCATGGCACCGTCCAGAGCCACTGCAACGTCCAGACATCTCTGGACGGTGGGGATTAAAAATACATGCATCAAGGTGGGTCCCACCCACACGTGTGGGGTGGGCCACACCCTAATAGATGAACGGGGTGTATAGCAAACATATACCTCGTGATGGACCTGCATGACTTGCAGCGTCAATCCAGCGGCTAGGAGGGCTGCAGACCCACTGTCCAGAACTGTACGTCCATTTGACGGACGGTCTGGATGTTGCCTTGTCCAGGTGGCCCCATGTTTAGGAAAAATGGATGGACGGTATGGATATACTCATACCTTAAGGTGGAGCTGCAGAACCTGTCTTCGCCAACGCAGCTACATGCCGCAGGGACCCACCGTCCCCTGGACGGTTTGGATTTACGTCATAGGTGGGTCCCACGGCTGTAGAACAGCGTGGATAAAATGCATCACAGAAGGCCCTGCATCCACAGATGGACGGTCCCGATGCAAAACAGGTGGGGTCCACGTCAGTGGGCCACCCCACTTCAAAACCAAGCAAATACTAGTGGTTTCCCTTCAAACAGGGTCTCCTCAAAGGAGTCGGGATCCTCTGTTATCGGGTCAACAGGATTTTCCTGTTACTCCAGTGGACTCCAAAGATGGCCCCTGCCACACGTCCAGCGTCTGGACAGCAGGGTTGTCCACTGTATGGACAACGTGGAGCAAATACAGACATCATTGAAGGGTCCACATAGGTAATCCACGTGGCCCTGGACCAAGCTGAACTTTGTGTTTTTCCATAGCCAGGCTGGCCCAAAAATCAGGCAACAAAGCTATTGGATGGCGGGCGATAAGGTGGGCCGATGGCACCGAATAGACGGTCTGTATATTACATACATCATTAGGTGGGCCACTCATCATAAAAGAAAGGGAAAGAGAGGAGAGAAGCACCCACCGTTAGATCTCTTCTTCATTCTTCCACCAATGCAGGCTAGAGCTCAAATGGATGGACTTTAATGGTTGAGATCAGACTTGAATGGTGGAGATGGAAAGAAGGGAGGTGGGCCACACTAGTTTCTCTCCCATGGAAGCCATGGACAGTTACTTGGAGAGAATGAGGGAGAGAGAGATGAGAGAGAGAGAGAGAGAGAGAGTGGTCGAAAGAGAGAAATGGGTGAGTGATGTGGTGGGTGTACTTTGTGTAAGAGAGAGTTTGACTTTGGGGTTGCTTGGGGATGGGGTTGTAATTTGACATGTGAGGTGATGTGTACTTGATTGATAAGATTGATGGAATTTAATGTGATGTTCTCTTGTGTTTTGCAACGCACGGTGTTTTCTTCGAACTGAACGCGGGCCCACATTTCCTATCCTGGGTATCGCCTCGGGGCGCGAGTTGGAGCATCAGAACCGCGGCGACAGCGCGGTCGTTAGGGTACAAGTCTCGGGTTGAGCCGACTCGGATTGACAGGACTCGACTTAGGATCGCGCGCAAACGTCGGATAAAGGTCGAAGGTTGTCGGAATTTGACCGGAAAGATCGCGGAAGCCTACGGAACGGTACGGTCTAGGATACGGGGCTTACAACTCTCCCCTCCTAATAAAAGTTTTGTCCTTGAAATTTGCAGAACAAACTAGGGAAGAGGAAACATTATCAAGTATATGTGTCAAGGCTAAATCAATCTACAAAAGGATGAAGATAGCGCTCTCTAATATCAACCTCGCCTTCCCAAGACGCATCGCCAGTACTATGATGATCCTACTGAATCTTGGATCCTGGATCAGAAACGATCAAAACTATGCAGCCTCACAATCTCAACGGTAGGGAGCTATATCAGAAAATCTCTACATTATTCAAACTAGGAAATCTAATCATTCTAAGTTCTCAACAATCATTGAGTGAAGGGTAGCTATGAGCAGATATGTGATGTTGTCTTCAGGTATTCCAAGTTATGCTTTGATACCAACTTCTGTCACGCCCCAAATCTGGAAATCGATTCACAGGAATCCCGATCGCCGAACCCAATGTCGACAGCCTCCGTAGTGTCCCATTCTCGGCTCCTAGAATTTATACGCCAGATTCTGATCCTGGGATTCTAGAAGGAGGATTTTTTTTGTACATTTAACTCGTAATAAGCATAACCACTAGATTACCTAATTCACAAAGGCAACATCATCATCACATATCCACTAATATAATCATTTGAGTACAACGCTGAAGGGGAAATACATAAATCGAAAATCAAGCTCCAGAAGACCGCTGCACGCTCCAGCTCAACACTGCTGCGACCTATCATCACCTACACACATCTATCGTGCATAAGCTTATAGAAAGCTTAGAGGGTGGTGTAAGTGTGTGCACAAGGTAAGTGTCAAGTATTCAATACAATGTCATACAATGTTGCAATAGGCGCAAGGTCATGAATCATATGTTATTAGAGTAAGCGAAAATACTGACAAGTCTATAAGTCAAGCAACATCAAAATACGCAATTCAGATCAACTATACAAATGAGGAACAATATCAGATGTTATATCTAAACCATATAAATGCAGAAACACAGGTAACCCAAAATGCCATATGCCGTGGATGACATGCAATAAGCGGTACGAATAAAATGACCATGCTGGAGTGTGATGTCGAGATGATAGTACGTAGTATCGCAGGCTATGGGGTCCATCACAAGGGACTTCTATCCAAACTAGTCTCATACCTAAATTTAAATAGTCAAACTCAATGTGGTAAACTCCTGATCTCAGGTTAGTCGCGCACCCCAACCGAAATCCTGGCCATTGCGAAGGTACACGTAACAAATACTTGCGCACCACCAGCTCGAGTGGATAGTGAATGAATGAATGAATGAGTATGCAACCACTGCTCAATAAGTCCACATATCAGTACTGTTCATCTCTGGGATCATCACCGGGGTTTAGTACACTCCAAATGGCACTGCCCCTCTCCTAGTAGTACAATCCAAATGAGCGTAAGAAACCTCACTATCCGCCTGGCCAATAGTCTGTCAATTCCTATCCGGCACGTCGATAGCGGACCCATTTATGAGCTGGTCAAACTCAGCCTAGCTATGCCATCTACACTCGGGCGGGTAAGGCCACACCCCCTCCCAACTGACCACGACACTTGGGAGACGCGGCCTCCTGGTATTCAGCACTCGGACACTCATATATCCACTCAGTCTCGATGTTGGGACGTCCTCTGGTACCAAGAGGGTTTAGGAATTTTCACCCAGGGCCATATATGGCAGCCCGATGCTAGAACAAATTTTCAGTGCCCCGTCTGGCCATTGTAACGCCCTGAAAATCGGGGGTCGAGCTTAGGCCTAACTCCCGAGTTCCAACGCATCACTTATGCAACAAAGATAATGATGATTGAATGTTGACTGTATTAACACATTAAAATGAATGAGATTAAGTCAAACAGCATATCATACTCCAGAGACAATAAATTTTAGCAAGCGGAAGACTATGATGGATATATAAAATGTATAAGTAATCGTATGTCTCTAGAGTCTGATCATGTTACCAGGTCAATCTATTACATATAAAATTCCAAAATGTACAAAATGGGCAGGGTTATCTAATCAGCATCCTTGCAGCCCCCGCCGATCAGGACACGACTCACATGAACCCGCCTGACAACTTCATGTAGGAGAACGCATCCTCATCGTCCCCGAAATTGGGCTCCACCTCGTAGGCATCGCCATGACCTGCAGCTAAGATAGAGTCTGGTTGGTGTTTAAAAACATTATCCCAGAACGTGGGAGTGAGTGATTAACTCAGTGGGGCTATAAGCAAAGGTTAACATGTTATCAATTCAATCAAGCAATAATGATAAAGCAGTACGACACTCATATCCTAAGTACTCTTGTTGATGCAAGAATGATATGAAATAATGATGCATGCCCTCGCCTACGCTCCCTCAGCGACTTCATCTCACATTCGCGGCATGCAACCCTTCCTCAGTGTTTGACCTGCTACGCCAAAGGCACACGTAATGCGGTGCATGCACGTGATTAGCCAGGTTCTTACTTAGGTTTATTCATACAACAGGATTGGGAAGCTAAGGTACCTCCTTTATATCATTTCTCAAACAATGATCTTTTCTAGGGTCGTCAGTCCTAATGAATATCATACGATGTTGCGGTTCTAGGTCACTACAAAGGGCTCGTCACCTGATCAGTGTAGGCCTAGCTTATACTCTAGTCACTGCGGGAAGGCTCGTCACTTCAACGCAGTCTCAGAGTACGCTCGAGGTCACTACAAAGGGCTCGTCACTTAATCAGTGTATGCCGACAACTCGAATACAATGTCCCATACTACCGTATTCGACTCACGAGGCAATGTTGCTCACTAGTCACTACGGGGAGGCTCGTCGCCCCAGCGTAGGCCGACAACTCGACCACCATGTCCAGCTCATGAGTCTTAGCGGATCGAGGTACAAAGGTTAACGGGGTTTTCACTGGCAAGTTGGTACCTTAGATTCAAACAGTAATGTCCATACATGGTGAATACATCGGGTCAATCAGGTTACTTGACGAGCTCGACTAGTACGAGCGCACATTGAGTTGATCGACATGAAGTGCGTAAGCACTCTATGTGGCCTAACCATTGTCGACAACCAACGTACAGCTCGGATTCATCGATTGCGTCCTGTGTGGTGAAACAACCTCAGCCACCAAATCAGAACCTGTTACCGATTGCCTGGACCATTTCATAGTCCCAAACACACTCCAGATCAATAGCATTCAAATGTAATAGCCAAGACAGCATGTAATACGCAATTAAATATAGATCCCATATCAGCATTTCAACGAACACATAGAATACATGTTAACATACATGAGCATTTCATTCATAAATCACATAGTAGTAAAATAGATTACATGAAGGAAACTGTATCCCTAGATAAGCGGATTGAGAATCCTATCTCAACACCCTCATAACGCACATTACAATAAGCATTTTCCCACTCAGGCATTTTATCAATACTTAGACTACACATATTGCATACACGTAATAAGTTAGTTAAAAACATATATAGTAGCAAATCCTATTACAAAGGAGTCGCCAAGTATACAATGATCATGCATTAACAACCAATAATCATGGCAAGCACAAATCATAGTTCTATATTCATTCGAATATTTATACAAACACTTAGACTACATACTTCAACATACATGACATATGTTGGTTCTAACATGTATTTGGGCAAATCCTATCACCAAGGAGTTGTCGCATATACATCAATCACATATCCATGATGGATAATCATGGTAAGCGCGAATCCAAATTCCATACTCATCCAAACATTTCAACAAACACATGAAATACAATATATTCAACATAGTTCATATATATCTGTAAAGCGGAGGAAACATCGCATTTAACATGCGAAATGACACCCAAATCAATTATAAATCATTAACCGACATTGAAAACCTTGAAAACTATAACCTAAACGTTTAGTTTATAGTCTGCACCTTTCGTTGGTAAACGAGTAATGGACTCAGTTTGTATACCGAGTCTTTGTCTACGGCACAACGACAACCTATATAACAAAATGGGTTAGCTATTCCATCTCTTACACTATTTGAAACCCTAAAACAGATTAGGGTTAAGATTTCTTACCTAAGAACGAGATCGAAATCGCCGGAATAGCGATATAGAGGTGATAGTTAAGCACGTAGAGTGGCAGGATGGAATCCCACAAACATACTCCAACTCTCTCCCTCACTTTTTCTATCTTTCCTTCTCTTTCTTCTCTCTTCTCTCTCTAGGGTTTGCAAATTCGTATGTGAAGGGAGAGAGAGGGTTTAAGGTCCTTATATAGGCCCATAACTGATGAGAATAGCCCCAGGGTCATGGTATACTTAGCTTATAACCAAATAGGGGTTGTTTCGATCCAACGAAGCACTTCTTGAGGCCCCTTTTCTGCGTGCGGTCGGACTTAAGTTCCCTGGCATGGGTCTAGGTCGAGTTAAGTTTTCGGTCTGATTGGGTTTACAGATCGACCACGGAGGACCAATTTCAGTTCAACAGTCACCGGTATTCGATCAGGGCCACAAGTATACTGACAAGTGTATGAAATTTTTCCTGATCCAAGGGTGTAATTGGGTCAAATTCTGACGGTCTGAAAGCTTAGATTTGGCCCACAAGCGAACGGCCCAAATCACTTAAATTTTAGTTCAATTTCTAAAGATATTAGCGTTTCTCACACACTTCACTCCAGGCTTAAGTTGTGCACTTCTGGGTACTATCTGGATTTGATTTCTGAGATGGTTGTCAAGCCCAGTAAGGTGGTCATAAGTGTATAGCTTTACGGTATTTGGATTTTTGACGCGCGGTTCAGGTCCGATACGGAGTTTCGATGCGCTCCCGAGAGCAACTGGGTTTAGAGATTGATCCTAAGTTTCAGGGTAATGTATCGTTAATGATTCTACAAGTTTTGGATCTTGCAGTTCGTATTGAAAGTTATTCAAGGTAATTTTGAAGATTATTTAGTTTAGTACTTAACTAAATCATGCCCTAATTACGATAGAATAAGGTCCTAAGGCAGTTCTACATCCCTTTCTAGCATTCTTAATTAGTATATTATTTTAATTATTTTTTCAGTAGTTCTTCATCAAGTCTACTTCATTTCTACCAAATTTCATTAGATTTCGTGTTGTAGAAAAATTCTAAAAATTCTAGAAGCAGCAGCTGTCCAAACAAATAATTTTTCAAGAAATTTTCACAATGACCTATATTTAAGTATAGTAAACATTTTATTATATTTTCACTTATTTTTATATGAAACTAGACTCATCGATCTTCAATCTGACTTTTGAATCACCTAAAAGGGAGTTATATTAAGAGAGATATGACTTTTCGAAGTCGGATGAAAAAAACTGGTGAAAACTAAAGAAAACAGGCTTCCCGGCCCACTATGGCCCGCTAGCAGGTGAGGCCTCGCCGTCATGGCGATGCCATCACCACTCGCTGGAAAGTTTGGGGGTGGTATCACCGTCCGATATTTCAAACAGGTGTATTTTGCAAACCGGAATGAGTTATTTGACGTGCAATATATGATTTTAGTGTAGGAGAAGCTGCTCTATCCAAATAACCTATTTGTTTTGTGAGATTTAAAAAGGTTACGGTTAAAAGCCCGTTTTATTTATTTATTTACTATTTATAGAAATTTTTTATTTCATTATTGTTGTTCATCATTTAAACTTTAGGATTATTGTCTAATATGAAAGTACTTGGAAAATTTTGAAGAATAAGGTGGTGAAAGGTGAGATTTTGAAGGAAATGGGTTAAAAAATGATTTGAGGCTTTAAGATTGAGTTCTGAGAAGTCAATTAAGGTATTATGATCGACCCATTGCCTAAAGATGTCTAACTCTAGGTTGGCAAAAATACGGGGCGTTACAGCCATACACGATATGCCTGTAGAGGCTACGACCTTGATGTCGCTAGGGCGTACAAGAATCATATGCAATTGCATGAGTCATACAATCCAGTCCTGCATCAATCCTACGCAAACCGTGCGCTCATGTGAGATAACCTCCACCTACCAGGGAGTCTCATAAAAACATGCTCAATGACATATACAATGATCAACCGCATCTCATAACAAACATGCAGATGATGCGTATGGGCATGTATCATGATGCTATGCTATCACATACACATAATCGGTATAATAATTGGCATCGACAATCGACCTCGACAATGTGGACATTTAACTAACATTACCCTCGAGGAATGACCCTCATAGATCCTAACATATAGTGGACCCATGACTTCATAAAAGAGACACATATACAACACCATGGGCCTCACTCAAGAGCTCAATACACATCACGATCGGCCTTTCACATGAGCCTAACATACATCACAATGGGCCTCAACTATGAGTCACATATATACCATATAGGTCTCAATAATCGTCCTCGACAATCGAAATCGATACTCGGAGTCGGCCTCGACAATCGGAGTCGGCCTCAATACTTGGCCTCGACAATCGAGATCGATCGATAATCAGAATCGGCAAATCGGTCATGACAATAGGATCGATCGATAATCAGAATCGGCAAATCGGTAACGACAATCAGGATCGATCGATAATCAGAGTCGGCATATCGGTCACGTCAATCGGAATCGGCAATTGGCCACGACAAATCAAGATCGATCAATATTCAGAGTCGGCAAATCGGTCACGTCAATCGGAATCAGCAATCGGCCACGACAATTGGGATCGATCGATATTCAGAGTCGATAAATCGGTCATGTCAATCGAAATCGGCATTCGGCCATGACAATCGGGATCGATCGATATTCTTAGTCGGCAAATCAGTCACGTCAATCGGAATCGGCATTTGGCCACGACAATTGGGATCGATCGATAATCAGAGTCGGCAAATTGTTCACGTCAATCGGAATCGGCAACGGCCACGACAATCGGGATCGATCAATATTCAGAGTCAGCGAATCGGTCACGTCAATCGTAACCGGCAATCGGCCACGACAATCGGGATCGATCGATAATCAGAGTCGGCAAATCAATCACGTCAATCGGAATTGACAATCGGCCACGACAATCGGGATTGATCAATGTTTGGAGTCGGCAAATCAGTCACGTCAATTAGAATCGGCAATCGGCCACGACAATCGGGATTGATCGATAATCAGAGTCGACAAATTGGTCACGTCAATACAAATTGGCAATCGGCTATGACAATTCGGGATCGATTGATAATCAGAATCGGTGAATCGGTCACGATAATCGGATCGATCGATAATCAGAATCGGCAAATCGGTTACGACAATCGGGATAGATCGATAATCAGAGTCGGCAAATCAGTCACGTCAATCGAAATCGATAATCGGCCTCGATGAGAATGGGCCGAACAAGGCCTAGGTAAGGTCACAACGGGGACATTGCCCATCAATGTGACCATTTAACCAACATTGCTCCCAAGGAGTGGCCCACATAGGGCCGAACATATAGTGGGCCCATGGTCACTCACGTAAGGGCCTAACTTATATCAGGGTGGACCGCAACCCATGTACGGCGTCCATTTAAAACATACCTCAGGTGGGTCCCGTCCCAGCTGGATGGTGCCGATAAAATACATACACCATGGTAGGGCCCACCATCCTATGGACGGTGTAGATAAAACACATACGCTATTGCGGACCCACTGTCCACGTGCTGCAAGATGGATGGACAGCTGGAGAAACACATACATTCAATGCGCCCCACATCTGGGCGGGTGGTTAAAAACATACATCATGGTCGCCCACACATCACACTGTCCAGATGGACAGTGTGAATACAGAATATAAACATCAAGCTGGGTCCCACCCCCACACGTGCAGGGTGGGCCCCTCATCCCAAAACGGATGTGCCAAATGGATACAACAAATGCATCATGTCATGTGGGCCACACTATCCACGTGTGGACAGCGTGGTATCAAACACATACATCAAAGCTGGCCCCACTCTGCACACCGTCCTGATGGACGATGTGGACATAAATCACATATATCAAGGTGGGGCTCATACGTGTGAATGCAAGGCATCCTTCAAGGTGGGCCCCACGTCCATGTATTGGATGAACGGTTGAGATATACAACATACTTCCTGTCAGATCCACAGAACTTCTGACATTAATCTAGCAGCTAAATTGCTGTTGGATGGTGAGGATTTCATGGAAGAAATTTACACATTGGTGGGTCCACACACCACATCACATGCATCACGTGGTTTCCACGTGTGTGGGGCCCTTACTGCTGGACAGCGTAGATAAACACTTACATCACGTGTGAGGCTCCACAAATGGACGGTGTGCATCACCACACATCACGGTGGGATTTGCACGGCACCGTCCAGAGCCACTGGACCATCCTGACATCTCTGGACAGTGGGGATTAAAAATACATGCATCAAGGTGGGTCCCACCCACACGTGTGGGGTGAGCCACACCCTAACAGATGGACGGGGTGCATAGCAAACATATACCTCGTGATGAGCCTGCATGACTTGCAGCGTCAATCCAGCGACTAGGAGGGCTCCATGACTTGCAAACATATACCAGACCGTCCATTTGACGGACGGTCTGGATGTTGCCTTGTCCAGGTGGCCCCATGTTTAGGAAAAATGGATGGACGGTATGGATATACTCATACCTCAAGGTGGAGCTGTAGAACCTGTCGTCGCCAACGCAGCTACATGCCGCAGGGACCCACCGTCCCCTGGACGGTTTGGATTTACGTCATAGGTGGGTCCCACGGCTGAAGAACAGCTTGGATAAAATGCATCATAGAGGGCCCTGCGTCCACAGATGGACGGTCCCTATGCAAAACAGGTGGGGTCCACGTCAGTGGGCCACCCCACTTCAAAACCAAGCAAATACTGGTGGTTTCCCTTCAAACAGGGTCTCCTCAAAACGACAGCAAGATGGGCCCTGCCTGACGTCCAGCGTTTGGACAGCAGGGCTGTCCACTGTATGGACATCGCGGAGCAAATACATACATCATTGAAGGGTCCACATAGGTGGTCCACACGGCCCTGGACCAAGATGAACTTTGTGTTTTTCCATAGCCAGGCTGGCCCAAAAATCAGGCAACAAAGCTGTTGGATGACGGGCAACAAAGTGGGCCGATGGCACCGGATAGACGGTTTGGATATTACATACATCATTAGGTGGGCCACTCATCATAAAAGAAAGGGAAAGAGAGGAGAGAAGCACCCACCGCTAGATCTCTTCTTCATTCTTCCGCCAATGCAGGCTAGAGCTCAAATGGATGGACTTCAACGGTTGAGATCGGACTTGGATGGTGGAGATGGAAGGAAGGGAGGTGGGTCACACTAGTTTTTCTCTCATGGAAGCCATGGACGATTGCTTGGAGAGAATGAGGGAGAGAGATGAGAGAGAGAGAGAGAGAGGTTGAAAGAGAGATGGGTGAGTGATGTGGAGGGTGTACTTTGTGTAAGAGAGAGTTTGACTTTATGGTTGCTTGGGGATGGGGTTATACTTTGACATGTGAGGTGATGTGTACTTGATTGATGAGATTGATGAGATTTGATGTGACGATCTCTTGGATTTTGCAACGCATGGTGTTTTCTTCAAACTAAACGCGGGCCCACATCTCATAGCCTGGGTATTGCCTCGGCGCGCGAGATGCGGCATCGGAACCGGTCGCTAGGGTATAAGTCTCGGGTTGAGCAGACTCGGATTGATAGGACTCGGCTTAGGATCGCGCGCAAAAGTCGGATAAAGGTCGAAGGCTATCAGAATTTGACCAGGAAGATCGTGGAAGCCTACGGAATGGTACGGTATAGGATACGGGGCTTACAGCTCTCCCCTCCTAATAAAAATTTCGTCATCGAAATTTATAGAATAGGCTAGGGAAGAGGAAACATCAATCTATAAAAGGATGAAGATAACGCTCTCTAATATCAACCTTGCCTTCCCAAGACGCATCGCCAGCACTATGATGATCCTACTGAATCTCGGACCCTGGATCAGAAACGATCGAAACTATGCAGCCTCACAATCTCAACGGTATGGAGCTATATTAGAAAATCTCTACGTTATTCGATCTCGGGAATTTAATCATTCTAAGTTCTCAACAATCATCAAGTGAAGGGTAGCTATGAGCAGATATGTGATGTTGTCCTGAGGTATTCCTAAGTTATGCTCTGATACCAACTTCTGCCACGCCCAAAATCCAGAAATCGGATTCACATGATTCTCGATCGCCGAACCCAGTGCCGATAGCTTCCGTAGTGCCCCATTCTCTGCTCCTAACGTCTATATGCCAGATTCCGATCCTGGGATCCTACAATGAGGATTTTTTTGTACATTTAACTCATAATAAGCATAACCACCAGATTACCCAATTCACAAAGGCAACATCATCATCACATATCCACTAATATAATCATTTGAGTACAATGCGGAAGGGGAAATACATAAATCAAAAATTAAGCTCCAGAAGACCGATACACGCTCCAAGCTCAACACTGTTGCAACCTATCATCACCTACACGCATCTATCGTGCATAAGCTTATAGAAAGCATAGAGGGTGGTGTAAGTGTGTGCACAAGGTAAGTGTCAAGTATTCAACGCAATGTCATAATTATACAATGTCGCAATAGGCGCAAGGTCATGAATCATATGTTATCAGAGTAAGCGAAAATACTAACAAGTCCATAAGTCAAGCAACATCAAAATACGCAATTCAGATCAACTATACAAATAAGGAACAATATCAGATGTCGTATCTAAACCATATAAATGCGGAAACACAGGTAACCCAAAATGTCATATGCCGTAGATGACATGCAATATGCGGTGCGAATGGAATGACTATACTGGAGTGTGAAGTCGGGATGATAGTACGTAGTATTGCAGGCTATGGGGTCCATCACAAGGGACTTCTATCCAAACCAGTCCCATACCTAAATTTAGATAGACAGATTCAATGTGGTAAACTCCTGATCTCAGGTTAGTCGCGCACCCCAACCGAAATCCTGGCCATTGCGAAGGTACACGTAACAAATACTTGCGCACCACCAGCCCGAGTGGATAATGAATGAATGAATGAATGAGTATACAACCCCTGTTCAATAAGTCCACATATCAGTACTGTTCATTTCTGGGATAATCACCGGGGTTTACTACACTCTAAATGGCACTGCCCCTCTCTTAGCAGTACAATCTAAATAAGCATAAGAAATCTCACTATCCGCCTGGCCAATAGTCTGTCAATTCCTATCCGGCACGTCGATAGCGGACCCATTTATGAGCAGGTCAAACTCAGTCTAGCTATGCCCTCTACGCTTGGGCGGGTAAGGCCACACCCCCTCCCAACCGACCACGACACTGTGGGAAATGCAGTCTCCTGGTATTCGGCACTCGGGCACTCATATATCCACTCGGTCTCGACGTTGGGGCGTCCTCTGGTACCAAGAAGGTTTAGCAATTTTCACCCAGGGCCATATATGGTAGCCCGATGCTAGAACAAATTTCGGGTGCCCCGTCTAGACATCCACAATATGCCTGTGGAGGTTACGGCCCTGATGTCGTTAGGGCGTACAAGAATCATAATGCAAGATGCATGAGTCATACAATCCAGTCATGTATCAATCCTGCGCATACGGTGCGCTCATGTGAGATAACTTCCGCCTACCAGGGAGTCTCATAACAACATGCTTAATGACATATGCAATGATCAACCGCATCTCATAACAAACATGCAGATGATGCGTATGGGCATGTGTCATGATGCATTGCTGTCACATACTCATAATCGGTATAATAACCAGCATCGACAATCAACCTCGACAATGTGGACATTTAACCAACATTGCCCCCGAAGAATGGCCCTCATAGATCCTAACATATAGTGGACCCATGGCCTCACACAAGAGCCACATATACAACACCATGGGCCTCACTCAAGAGCTCAATACACATCACGATGGGCCTTTCACATAAGCTTAACATACATCACAATGGGCCTCAACTACGAGTCGCATATTTACCATATACGTCTCGACAATTGGCCTCGACAATTGAAATCGATGTCGACAATCGAAATCAACACTTGGACTCGGCCTTAACAATCGGAGTTGGCCTCGATACTTGGCCTTGACAATCGGGATCGATCGATAATCAGAGTTGGTAAATCGGTCACGTCAATCGGAATCGGCAATCGGCCACAACAATCGGGATTGATCGATATTTAGAGTCAGTAAATTGGTCACGTCAATCGAAATCGGCATTCGGCCATGACAATCGGGATCGATGAATATTCTAAGTCTGTAAATCGGTCACGTCAATCGGAATCGGCATTCGCCCACGACAATCGGGATCGATCACTAATCAGAGTTGGCAAATCAATCACGCCATTCGGAATCGCTAATTGGCCACGACAATCGAGATCAATCGATATTCAGAGTCAGCGATTCAGTCACGTCAATCGGAATCGGCAATCGGCCACGACAATCGGGATAGATCGAAAATCTTAGTCAGCAAATCGGTCACGATAATCGGAATCGGCAATCGGCCATGACAATCGGGATCAATTGATATTCAGAGTCGGCAAATCGGTCACGTCAATCGGAATTGGCAATCAGCAACGACAATCGGGATCGATCGATAATCAGAGTCAGAAAATCGGTCACGTCAAACGGAATCGGCAATCAGCCACGATAAATTGGGATCGATCGATAATCAGAATCGGCGAATCGGTCACGACAATCGGGATCGATTGATAATCAGAGTCGGCAAATCGGTTACGTCAATCGGAATCGAAATCGATAATCGGCCTTGATGAGAATGGGCCGAACAAGGCTTAGGAAAGGTCACAACGTGGACATTGTCCATCAATGTGGCCATTTAACCAACATTGCTTCCAAGGAGTGGCCCACATAGGGCCGAACATATAGTGGGCCCATGGCCACTCACCCAAGGGCCTAACATATATCATGGTGGACCGCAGCCCATGAATGGCGTGCATTTAAAACATACCTCAGTGGGTCCCGTCCCAGCTGGATGGTGCCGATAAAATACGTACACCACGGTAGGGCCCACCATCGTATGGACGGCGTAGATAAAACAGATACGCTATTGCAGGACTCACTGTCCACGTGCTGCAAGATGGATGGACGGCTGGAGAAACACATACATTCAATGCGCCCCACATCTGGGCGGGTGGTTAAAAACATACATCATGGTCGCCCACACATCACATCGTCCAGATGTACAGTGTGAATACAGAATATAAACATCAAGGTGGGTCCCACCCCCACACGTGCATGGTGGCCCCATCGTCCCAAAACGGATAGGTGAAATGGATACAACAAATGCATCATGTCATGTGGGCCACACTATCCACATGTGGACAACGTGGTATCAAAAACATACATCAAAGTTGGTCCCACTCAGCACACCGTCCTGATGGACGATGTGGACATAAATCACATATATCAAGGTGGGGCACCATACGTGTGAATGCAAGGCATCCATCAAGGTGGGCCCCACGTCCGTGTATTGGATGGACGGTTGAGATATACAACGTACTTCCTGTCAGATCCACAGAACTTCTGACGTTAATCCAACAGCTAAACTGCTGCTGGAGGGTTAGGATTTCATGGAAGAAATATACACATTGGTGGGTCCACACACCACTTCACATGCATCACGTGGTTTCCACGTGTGTGGGGCCTTGCTGCTAGACAGTGTAGATAAACACTTACATCACGTGTGAGGCTCCACAAATGGATGGTGTGCATCAGTACACATCACGGTGGGATTTCCACGGCACCGTCCAGAGCCACTGCACCGTCCATACATCTCTGGACGGTGGGGATTAAAAATACATGCATCACGGTGGGTCCCACCCACACGTGTGGGGTGGGCTACACCCTAACAGATGGACGGGGTGCATAGCAAACATATACCCCGTGATGGACCTGCATGACTTGGAGCGTCAATTCAGCGGCTAGGAGGGCTGCAGGCACACTGTCCAGACCTGTACGTCCATTTGACGGACGGTCTGGATGTTGCCTTGTCCAGGTGGCCCAATGTTTAAGAAAAATGGATGGACGATATGGATATACTCATACCTCAAGGTGGAGCTGCAGAACCTGTCGTCGCCGACACAGCGCTACATGCTGCAGGGACCCACCGTCCCCTGGACGGTTTGGATTTACGTCATAGGTGGGTCCCACGGCTGCAGAATAGCGTGGATAAAATGTATCACAGAGGGCCCTGCATCCACAGATGGACGGTCCCGATGCAGAACAGGTGGGGTCCACGTCAGTGGGCCACCCCACTTCAAAACCAAGCAAATACTTGTGATTTCCCTTCAGGGTCTCCTCAAAACGGCAGTAAGATGGGCCCTGCCAAACGTCCAGCGTCTGGACAACACGGCTGTCCACTGTATGGACAACGCGGAGCAAATACATACATCATTGAAGGGTCCACATAGGTGGTCCACAAGGCCCTGGACCAAGCTGAACTTTGTGTTTTTCCATAGCCAGGCTGGCCCAAAAATCAGGAAACAAAGCTATTGGATGGCGGGCGATAAGGTGGGCCGATGGCACCGAATAGACGGTCTGTGTATTACATACATCATTAGGTGGGCCACTCATCATAAAAGAAAGGGAAAGAGAGGAGAGAAGCATCCACCGTTAGATCTCTTCTTCATTCTTCCACCAATGCAGGCTAGAGCTCAAATGGATGGACTTTAATGGTTGAGATCAGACTTGAATGGTGGAGATGGAAAGAAGGGAGGTGGGCCACACTAGTTTCTCTCCCATGGAAGCCATGGACGATTGCTTGGAGAGAATGAGGGAGAGAGAGAGATGAGAAAGAGAGAGAGGTTGAAAGAGAGACATGGGTCAGTGATGTAGTGGGTGTACTTTGTGTAAGAGAGAGTTTGACTTTGGGGTTGCTTGGGGATGGGGTTGTACTTTGACATGTGAGGTGATGTGTACTTGATTGATGAGATTGATGGGATTTGATGTAATGTTCTCTTGGGTATTGTAACGTACGGTGTTTTCTTCGAACTGAACACGGGCCCACATCCCTAGCCTGGGTATCGCCTCGGCGCGCGAGACGCGGCATTGGAACCGCAGTAACGGCTCGGTCACTTGGGTACAAGTCTCGGATTGAGCCGACTCAGATTGACAAGACTTGGCTTAGGATTGCGCGCAAATATTGGATAAAGGTCGAAGGTTGCCGAAATTCGACCGAGAAGATCGCGGAAGCCTATGGAACGGTACGGTCTAGGATACGGGGCTTACAGAGATTGAGGGACATAAGTTCTTTGTTGGTTGGTTCGCCGAACGAGCTTGTCCGAGTTTTAGGTAATCCGATCTCTACGAGGGTAATCGCCTTTGCTCCATATGCTGAGAGAACGGGGTTTCCCTAGTGGCAGTCCGGGCAATAGTTTGGTAAGCCCATAAAACCTTAGGAAGTTCTTCGGCCCACACTGCTTTAGCCTTCTTGAGCTTAGTCCGAAGATGGTGTTTGATGACCTTATTGACTACCTTTACTTGCCTGTTTGCCTGAGGATGTCATGACGATGAGTAGACGCTGCGAATCCCAAGGTTCTTGCACATTCCTTGATATCGCTTGTTGTCGAACTGTTTTCCGTTATCAGAGACAATAATTTGAGGAATTCTGAACCCGCATATGATATTTTTCCAAACGAAATCCGTAATTTTTTGCTCGATTATCTTTGTTAATGGTTCGGTTTCTGCCCACTTGGTAAAGTAATTGACTACCACTACGGTGAACTTGGTTTGACCTTTGCCTGTGTGGAGCCCGATATCGATCCCCCATTGAGCAAACGGCCAAGGCCCGGCCATCGGCGTAAGCTCTTCTCGCGGCTGTCGAGGAACGTTCGCAAATTTTTGGCATTTGTCACATATCTGGACGAGCTTTTGAGCGTCGCACTGGATGGTCGGCCAGTAATATCCTTACCGGATGACTTTGTGTCCCAGTGAGTGTCCCCCTGAGTGATTCTCACAAATTCCTTCGTGGATTTCCTTTAGGACATTCTCAGTTTTCCTCTGGTCAAACACACCTTAAGTAAGGGAGGTAAAATCCTTTCTTGTAGAGTATGCCGTCGAGCATGGTATATCGGGCGGCCTTGATTTTCATTCGTCGTGCTTCTGCTCGGTCCTCAGGGAGTTCGCCGCTCCCAAGGTATTAGATAATCAGACCCATCCACGGTTCCGAGTTAAACGGAAGGACGAGCATAGGGTCGGCCTCGTTGATGCATGGTTTACCCAAGAACTCAATCGGGATGGATCTTGGGATTTCATCCTCATCTGTTGTAGTGAGCTTCGCCAGCATGTCAGCTTTGGAATTCTCCACCCATGAAATCAAGGCGATGTTGCACTTCTAGAAATTTGTGATCAATTTCCTAGCTTTTTGGAGATAGGCTTTCAGACATTCTTTCTTGGCTTAGTAAACGTCAGCTATTTGGTTGACTATTAGTTGTGAGTCAATGAAGACTTCTAGATGCCGAGCCCCCATGTTTACTGCCAGTTTGAGTCCGACGATCAAGGCTTCGTATTTTACTGTATTGTTGGAGGCTTGGAAACCAAATCTAAAGCAAACTGCATGCACGTATGGTCAGGAGTTTCCAGGACTACCTCGGCCCCGCTTGCCTTAAAGTTGGATGAGTCATCGACATAAAGAGTCCATGGGGAAGGGTCAGGAAGAACCTGGGTGTCGGATGGTCCCGCAAGGTTTTGTTCCTCCGATCTCGCAAGGGGAAGTGCCGACCCGGGTAGATCAGTAATGGATCGGTCATCAGTCGGTTCTTGCTCTGGAGATTGCGTCAGTTCGACTATGAAGTCAGCCACTGCTTGACCCTTGATTGCGGCTCGTGGCTGATACTTGATGTCGAACTCGCTTAGCTCGATCACCTACTTAGTCAATCGACCCAAGGCTTCGGGTTTCTGCAGGACTTGGCATAGTGGGTGATTGGTCAGAACGACGATCGAGTGAGCTTGGAAATATGGCTGCAGGCGTCGGGAAGATGTGACCAAAGCTAGAGCCAATTTTTTCAAGGTCGGATATCTCGTCTCTGTTGAAACTAATGTTTTACTGACGTAATAGACCGACAATTGCTTTCTCTCATCTTCCCTTATTAGTGTCGAGCTAAATGCCGCATCAGACACGGCTATATACAGCAGTAGTGTTTCGTCCATCTCAGGTTTGGAGAGTAACGGCGGCGATCCCAAGTATTCCTTAAGTTGCTGGAAAGCTATCTCACAATCTTCGGTCTACTCGACAATTTGTCTCTCATTCAACTGTTTGAAGAAAGGGAGGCATTTATTAGTAGCTCTAGATAAGAAGCGATTGAGAGCATCTACCCTTCCAGCCAACCTTTGTATGTCTTTGATCGTTTTTTTGAGACTGCATGTTGAGAATGACCTTTATCTTTTCGGGGTTAGCCTCGATCCCTCACTGGCTGACCAAAAACAAGAGGAATTTTCCCGAGCTTACGCCGAAAGCACATTTGCTTGGGTTTAGTTTCATTTTGTATTTTTGAAGAATGAGGAATATCTCCTCTAGGTCAGTCACGTGATCTATGGCCTTTATGCTCTTGACGAGCATGTCGTCAATATAAACCTCCATTGTCCGCCCTATCTGACAGGCGAACATCTTGTTGACCAACCTCTTGTAGGTCGCCCCTGTATTCTTTAAACCGAAAGGCATCACGCGATAACAATAATGACCTTTGTCAGTGACAAAGTTGGTCTTAGATTTATTTATCGAGTGCATTACAATCTGGTTGTATCCTGAATATGCATCCATAAAACTAAGCAGTTCGTGGCCTGCGATACTGTAGACCAGCTGATCGATCCTGGAAAGAGGAAAACTGTCTTTGGAGCAAGCTTTGTTCAGGTCTGTATAATCAACACAGACACGCCACTTCCCGTTAGCTTTCTTGACCAGTACGATGTTGACAACCCAGTCCAGGTAGTAGACTTCCTCGATGAAGTTGCCATTGAGGAGCTTGCCGACCTCTTCTCCAATCACCGCGTATCTTTCCGAGCCAAGGACACGTCAACTAGCCAGTATGACTGGTCTATGTTCAGGCGATGCGATATGATGGCGGGATCAATGCCCGACATGTCCTCGTGGGATCACGCGAAAACGTCGGCAAAGTGTCGAAGGAGGGCTACCAATTTGTCTCGTAATGGTGGTGTCAGGGACGACCCAATCTACATGGTCTTAGGGGGATCAGACTCGCCTAGAGGGATCGGAACAATGTCCTCCATAGGTCAGCCTCGTTCCTGGGATTCCTCTAGTGGGTCCAAAGATTCTATCGTCATCGTTTCGCACGGGACCCTCAACACCGTAGCGTAACATTATCGAGCGTCCTGTTGGTCGCCCTTGACGATTCCCACACCATATTTGGTTGGGAACTTCATAGCAAGGTTGTAGGTTGACACTGCTGATCGGAGGAGGTATAGCGACGGTCGACCAAGGATAACGTTGTAGACAGATGATTAGTCGACTATTAGGAAGTCGACCATCACGGTGGTCGGATTTTGGTCATCTCCGGGTGTAAGAGGGAGCTGGATAGCTCCATCTGGCATGACCTGACCCCCGAAAAACCTGATTAGGGGAGTCTTCACGGCTCGGAGTGAAGCCTGACCAATGCCCATCTTATTGAAGGCCTGAAGTAAAAGTACGTCCGCCGACGACCTCGTATTGATGAAAATCAAGAAAACCTTCCGATTTGCTATGGTAATAGTAACTACCAATGCGTCATCGTGAGGGTGGTGAACACCTCGGGCGTCCTCATCGGTGAAAGTCACATTGTACTTCCCTACTTTTCTCTCTTTCAAGGGTCTGGCAAGGACCATAATCTCCGCCTCTGGGTGACCGATGCTTCTCGCATGAACCTTTCGAGCGTTGTTCGAATCACATCCTCCTTTGTGGCCTCTGAAAATTGTTCGGATCTCCCCAGTTGGTTGGTTGTCGATCAGTTGTTCCTCGGCAGCTGTGGAACGACTTCCTCTTTGATTTATGTGTTCGCCGAGGTGACCCTCCCGGATAAGCCTTTCGATCTCCTGTTTGAGGTGGTAACAGTCGCTCGTATTATGCTCGTGATCCCAATGAAAATAACAGTACTTGTTCTTGCTTCTTCGGTTGGGATTACCTCGTAACTTGTTCAGCCATTGAACGAAGTGTTCATCTTTTATTTCCATCAGGACCTGTTCTTGAGGTTTGTTTAACGGGGTGTAAGTGGTGAACTTGTTGTCAGGTCGTTTGCTCGATCTACGGTCGTCGCGAGAACGATCATCCTTTCGCTTTTTACTTGCGTTGGTCGAGTCTGGTTCTTTCTTCGCCTGCTCTTTGGCTGTAGAACTTTTGTTTTGGACGGCATCTCGCAAGATCCGAGACTCTTTAGCATTAGCATACTTTTGTGATCGGTTCAGGATCTCCTCCAACATAGTAGGATGATTCTTATCCAAAGAGAAGATGAACGGTTTGTCTCTCAGCCCGGTCATGATGGCATTCAGTGCGGTCTCATCCAAGTGTTTCCGCACTTGCAGTGCTTCTAGATTGAAGCGTTTGATGTAATTTTTTAAGAGCTCGTCGTCTCTCTGAACTATGTTCATGAGATAGGCCGGCGCTTTGAGTCTCTTCTTTCCTCCGATGAAATTGGTGACGAAGGCCTCACTAAGTTCGGAAAATGATTTGGACCTCGGTTTTAACTGTTTAAACCAAAGTCGGGGCAGCGTCAGCTTAAGTTAGCGAGAAGACTCGGCCATGACTGCATTAGACGCATTGTGGAGTTCCATGTAAGTTCGGAAAGACTCCATGTGCTTTGTTGGGTTGGTGTTCCTTTTGTAGGGGGTGATTAGAGGTAGCTGAAACCTATCCGGCAATCGCGCCCACATGATGTCTATCGTGAATGGGGATTCTGTCTCTTCTAGGGCAGTCATATTGCCTCGGTGGATCCACTTCATGTCAGCGATCTGTCATTGTAGGCTTTGTAGCTTGGTCCTCCAAGGTTCCTCGCTATCGGCGGTGACTTCAACCGGGGCCCTATTGCACCTCCTCCGATCTATCTCATGGCACAGGTCGGAGGCAGGCAATGGAATAGTCCCCGACACATGAGATGGAACGGGTTCAACAGGGGCAGGTAGCGGGTTCGGTTGCGAGGCGACCTGCACGACAGAGGGTTGGGGAGAATTAGCGCATGGTCGAACATAGCTCGACTGTCCTTCCCTTTGATGATTGGGTTCATAAGCATGTTGAGGTTGCATATTTTCCATCATTTACTTCAGATAGACTAGGTCGGCCTTGATATCTCCAACCTCTCTCTCGAGAGCGTCTCGTCGACCACCTCTACCATGCCTTTACTGATCGCGTCAGCTGAAACCTGAAGTGGCCTAATGTTACGGGGAGCCACGATGGCTCTCCTGTTGTTCAGGACATTCGACGGGCTACATGGCCTGAACAGGTGTAGGCACAGTAGCAATCAGAATGGCTATGGGAGGATATTGGGCTTTCATCTTTCCTTTTGTTATTACTGAATATCAAACGTTCACTAATAGAACTGGAACGACTTAACTGTGTCGTTCCCACAGACGGCGCCAAATTGTTGATGCAGTTTTCCGGCAGACCCTCCGTTACACACCTTCTTAAACCTGCACAGGTGGAGGTGAGAAACAAAGGAGACCCTAGTTTATTCAGGGGACTCTCCGATGCCTAAGTCAAGCTTGGGATCTTTAAAGTGGGATTGGATCTCCAGAAAAGAGAGCAGTCGAGTATTAGAGTTTTCTGTGAATGTAACTCTATCAGTGGGGGATCCTTTTACATTTATAGGGAAGAGAGAGCCTAGTCGTATCGGGGCTCTTTCCTGATATCTCGGTGATTCGATATGATCCAGGATCTCACTGAGATCACGAAGTCCTGAGATTGTCGAGA
>JAJHSJ010002644.1:0-45755 GCA_021015155.1 Magnolia officinalis | reverse complement strand
CCGAGGGTCGAAGAGAATACCTTGGGATCTGGCTAGAAGGACCATGGTCGGGCCTTCAGAGGCCATTCCAAGTTGGTCATTTCCCGGGAGCTCAGTCTTAGTCAATCCAATGACTCGAATCTGCGTTGAGTACTAGATCCCTGACTCGGTGCACATTAGAACTCCTTCTCCCCTCGACGCTCCAGGATATCCAGCCGATGGAGATGTTGATATCTTCCTCTTCGCCTTCCAGTGCAGCTTCAATTTCCCATCCATCCACCATTCGTGTGCTTGATGATCGCACGTCTGAAGCTGGCGCCGGGTCAACTAGTTCCTAATGCCTGGCGGATCTTGGTCTCCACATACATCATCTGGCAACTCAGAACCAGGATTTGACGTCGGACGAGTTTCTGTCTATGTACCAAGCCAAGCATGACTCGCTCGAGCCGTGCTGGTTTTACTTCTCGTCAAGGGCCCAATGTACCCCGGGCCTCATTACCAAGCTCCCTTCTTCCAATAAGGATTGGAATGGCAAATGGTTCTAGGCCTTGGGGAGTGGGAGGCGTCTGCTTCTAAGCTCGGCAACTTGCGGGTCAGAGTGCCCACCAAAATTTTCAATCCAGGTTTAATCCTTAGAGATTCGTGTTACATCTTATATTCACTACCAGAAAACTGGGCAAAGGCTACGGATTTAATCCGTAGCCATATACCTATGGCTACGGTTTTCGTCCGTAACACAACCGTCGTCATAGGTGCCAATAGGTCTAAAACCTATGGCTACAGATTTAATCTGTAGCCATAGATTACAATAGCTACAGATTATAATCCATAACAACTATTTCTGTAGCCAAAAGTATCTATAACTACTATACGGATATTGGTAGCTAAAAGTAGTGTTGGATCCGTAGCAATATGCCGATTTAATAACAGTTATGGTTGTCAAATTAACAGCTACGGTCAATATCTGTAGCTATTGCCTATATTAAATATATATATATATATATATAATCATTCATTCATTCAATGACCACCTGCATAATCATTCATTCATTCAATTACAATCATTCATTCATTCAATTACAATCATTCATTCAATAATGAATCAATTACAATCCTTCATTCAATCAAAAGAAAGTGAGCATAGAGAGTGTCTTGGTAACCATGGATTCCAAACCGGTAGTAGACTGAGAGGTCGGAGTTTGATCGGAAGGCGACTGCTTGTGACATTTTGGGGTCTACTGTGTTCTTGAAGGTCATGTCCCAAATTATGATGCCTCGGATAGTGACTCCTACACCAGGAAATGACATTGATTAAATGGTTAGGATATGAAATGATATTGCTTAAATGGTTAGGATTAACTGATGACTAATGATTCTGATTTTACTGGACCTAATTAATGAATAGTTGAAATTAATAGATCTTGACCATACATAGATAGTGGCCCAAAGAACCTTGAGTGTGATGGCTATCACCTGTGTATGAAGTCTCAGCCATTTAGAAGATTGACCCCAACATGAAGAGTCATGCTGCAAAAAATCAATCCAATCCACTTTTTATAGTTGGGTCACTCGTATGGAAATAATGGACCACCAACGGTTTGATTCGACATAGATGTGACTACCTTGTGAGTAGTTTAGCCTAGTCTTTTTTCAGGTTATTTTCATGAGGGGCCCACATTTTGGAGGGCTCAGATGTAGTAAACAGTATGCATAAGATATGTTGGAAGTATCTGTCCATCTATTGAAGTGTATATGATGTGGGGTCATGATCCAGATCAAACGGTTGGACTTGATTGTTTTGTACTATGAGAATTACTCGGTCTGACTCTCAAAATCCTCATAAAGACAATCATGTTACCTCAGATCTGATATTTTGGCAACGGATCTATGCTCCCTGCAACACCCTTCTGAATCATATAGCCCCAGAAATCAAAATGTCTGCTTTCTCAAGCAATTCAACATCCTCAACTTTACCTTTGATCACCTATAATATAAAGACAAAACCCTCACGAAAATGAGAACAATGTAGCAACAAGGTGAGTTTGGCAAAGAACTCAAAAAAGTCAGGTATTAAGTTTAAACTGCAAAATAAAAATCACACCGTAATCTCTTCTCCCAATAATGGATTCTAAGCAATAAGCCTGCATGCATATTTTGCCATTTCAGATGCCTCCACCACATAAACATGTTTAGCACCAGCTTGAATAAATGAACAATTGTTGGAATCAATCCACAAACTTCACCAGACAAATAAACAACTTGTCCATTACCAGAACCGCATCCCCTGTGGCCACTGCACACCCTACACACTGCCAACCTCTTGGTGGGTTGAGCAAACAGCAGATGACACAGCACTTGTTTGCTTGAGGTTCAATTCTTGCTATTCTGGAATAGAGCTTAAGTGATAGTTTTTATTTTAATTTCAATTTCAATTGATATCTTCATTTTATAATTACATGTGTTAATTGTTGGAATTGAATTGCTATATTACATGCTAAATATTTATCCTGCATATTTATTTCATGCTGTGGATTATTTGTAGATTGCTTATGGGACTTAAACTGGTACATCAGTAGGAAACCCCCACTTATAAATGTACACCTGTACTTGGGATGTAACTCGACTGGCTGTGATTGTAATGGACCTTCAACTTAGTGGTTATTGAGTGGTAGTTTAAATTGATTATTAATGTGAGCCTGCCATCCAGGGGTTGCTGTCTAAGTAGTTTTTAAGGATGGTCTTTTATCGCATGGTTTTGATATTAGCCCTACGTGGCTTAGTTTTGATAATTGCCCTATGTGGCTTAGTTTTGATATTGGCCCTATGTGGTATAGTTTTGATAATCGTCCTAGGTGGTTTGTTTTGGTATTTTCCCTACACGGGTTCGACGTATTATTTTGTGCGACCATGCAATGGTAAGCCCCATATAATGAAATACGATTGGTCAATAATTAACAGGTTTCCCTTAAACATCCTAAAGTGGTAACCTCATGAGCCAGGGATAATGGAATGGAACACTATGCCTGAGTGTCGGCCTACGCTGGGTGACGAGCCCCCCGTAGTGACCTTCGAGCTTTATTAAACCGGCTGATTGTAAATGGACTAATAATAGTTTGACTAATCATGCATATATGGCATATTTATGATGATGGGTGGATGTTTCTGGATACTGTAGCACATGCCTCTAAGTTCTTGGGTATCATTTCGCTAGCTGTCAGACCACCAACTATCGATTTACGTACATGATGTACGATGGGTAGTCGTTATGCGGTACGTGATATACACACGTGATGTGCATTGCTAATAGTCAGCCTTTGTATGGGTAACGAGCCCAACTTCCGAACGGATGAGCATCCCCGAGTCGATGATGCATTCACGCATCCATGCATCTAATCAGACTGCATCATGTATTGTTTTGTATGTTTTATTATAACTATGCTTACCTAGTGCGGCGGTGTGTAATCTTGAGGGGAATTCACACTAATTTGGCCACTCATCCATCAAATATATAACCGTAAAGGTAGCCCAGGTGGCTTAAGTGATTTTCAGGTTCAGACTGGTGACGAGCCAGGTACAAGTGCCAGGGATGCACAACTGTATTGTTACAAGAAGCTATGCGACTTTGCAGCTTATGTTTAAATGCATTTTAATATTTCTCATGTATTAGATCATGTAAATCTTGTATTTGTTAATTTTAAAGACATTGGTTTGTATACGTCATTATGGGCAGCCTAGTGTATATTCTAAATGTAAATAAATTTTTCTTTTATTTTGATTTGTCAATTCTACGCTAAACTACTAACTCTGAATGAAAGAAAAAAAAAATATACTCAAATTTGACCATCCTTTAAGGTTAACACTCGAAGTTTTAGAAAACGAGTCATATGCTCGGGTCTTAAAAACACGAGGCGTTACAGTGTCCCATACCACAATCCCTGGCCCATGAGTCTACCACCTTAGGGTGTTTAGTAGAACCCATCAACATGTGGTCAATCAACTTTTAATATAAGGGGTAGTTACCATCTATGGTTGAGTGGGAATGAAATGTCGAAATCGCAAGGGTAAATATTAAATCAACGATTAAAAATGAGTCGGCATGTATGCTTCAAATACGACAAAGCATCAACAAATAAGAACGATAAATAATTCATCCCATGATCATGTAGGTAGAATCACCCCATAGATGGTAAATCCCATAAATAAGTCATCACGAGAATAACCTCCATATTATGGGTCTATTCTTAGCACAACTAGTCCTGTTACACCCTAAGCGCAGACTCTCTTTCATAGGTAAAGAATTCCCCTATTTATTTAGAGAGATTTCAATTTCATGGTGTCTTGCAAACAGTCCAATAATATGTAGAAGTGGCATAGCAATTAACTATCAAATCATCATAAGCGACTAAGATATCATTTTAACAATTGCAGTAAAGCTCAAGCACAAATGTAATCATCATAGCGTGTAGATATAATTCAAGAGTTATTAAAGTGAAATAAGGTCTGACATATACATTTGACCATGGTTTATCAATTCTAAATCATGGATTTAGGTAAGCTAACTAGCATATAATAATTCAACTTCTAATATTATAATCTATGTAAAAGCTACCCTTGAACTAACTTGGAGGTGGAAAGCCCAAGGGGAGAAGTCATCACCTATAGGGTCGTATTCTCGTCCTTGATCTAATTTCCCGTGAGTACCTTGCGGCCCAAAATCACACAAGTAATCTACTAAAGTCATAGTTTGTATTAGTCAAGTGTTCCCAAGGTTTTATCTAACTAACACATTGAAGTTGTGTGGGGATTTGAAAGGTCACATGAATAAGGTCATTTGGGCCTGCATTAAAGTGACTAGGCCCACCAGATTTTGTCCAACAAGTGACCCAGATTGGGCCTGGAATCTACCCATAATTAAGGCCTGAACTGGCCCTGACTGGGCCCAACCTGTTGGACCCAATAGATGCCTAGAAATTGGGCTGGGATGGCCATCCCTGGCCCAACAATGGACGGCCTAGCTGGCCAATGGGCCACACTCATGCACCAGCAGAACTGGGCTGGATTCATATCTGTGTAATGCCCTGAAAATCGGGGGTCGAGTAAACCTCAGCTCCCGAGTTCCAACGCATCACTTATGCAACATAGATAATGATGATTATGATGAGTGCATTGAAACAAGAATGGGATAAGACCAAAAACATATCATACTCCAGAGACAGTTAAATTACGCAAACAGAAGATTGTGATAGATATATAAAATATATAAACTGTGGTGAGTCTCCAGAGTGTGATAATGTTACCAGGTTAAAGATAGACATATATACACCAAAAATGAACAAAAGGAATATACATGGGTGTTCCAAAAGTGCAACTAAAGTAATCCCTGTACTCCCGTAGATCAGAAGATGACCTACATAGACCCGCCTGATAGCTATATAAGGAGAAACCCTCATCCTCATCATACAAGTCCGGCTCCGCTTCGCAAGCATCGCCATCATCTAAAACTCAAACAGGGTCGGTTGGTGTGTACAACACCGTCCCGTAACGTGGGAGTGAGTGGTCAACTCAGTGGAACAATAAAGTAAAGGTCAACATGTTATCAATTCAATCAAGCGGTAATGATAAAGCAGTAAATCACGCATCCCTCAGTACTCTTATTAATGCAAGTATGGTATGTATGTATGATGCATGCCCTCGCCTACGCTCCCTCAGCGACTCCTTCTTACGATCACGGCATGCCACACTCCCTCAGTGCTTACCATAAACGCCAAACGCACACATAATGCGGTGCATGAACATGATTACCAAGTTCCTTATTAGTCATTTTCATACAGCAGGATTGGGAAACTAAGGTACCTCCCTTATATCACTTCCCAAACAAGGATCCATTCTAGGGTCGTCAGTCCTAGTAAATCTCATACGATATTGCGGTTCTAGGTTGCTGCAATGGGCTCGTTGCCAAATCAGTACAGGCCTAGTGTATACTCTGATTACTATGGAAAGGCACGTCGCCTCTACGCGGGTTCAGAGTATGCTCGAGGTCACTACAAAGGGCTCGTCACTAAATCAGTGTAGGCTAACAGCTCGAATACAGTGTCTCATACCACCGTATTCGGCTCACGAGTCTGGGTTGCTCACTGGTCACTACGAGGAGGCTCGTCGCCCCAGCGTAGGCTGACAACTCGACCATGGTGTCCCATACCACCATGTCCGGCTCATGAGTCTTAGCGGATCGAGGTACCAAGGTTAATGGGGTTTCACTAGTAAGTTTAGTACCTTAGGTTCAAGCAGTAGCGTCCAAACATGGTGAACATACAATGACCAATTGGGTTATTAGACAAGCTCGATTGGTACGAGCGTACGCTGAAGTAACCGACAAGGTACCACTATCGACAACCATCGTACAACTCGGACTCATCGAACGTGTCTTTTGTGGCAAAATGACCTCAGCCACAAAATCAAGGCCTGTTACCGATTGCCTGGACTAGACAATAGCCCCAATCACATTCAATTACAACAAAATATCCTAAAAGATAATTAAAACAGTTATGAATCAAGATTGCAAATCATATAATCAAAGGTCTAATAATGTTCGCTTTAGGGCTGCCAGGGCTGTTGCACGGACTCGTTACCACCCCTCCCCATCACCCTTCACAGCCTTGGTCTTGCATTTCATGGAATACAATTTAAACATGGATTTCTACATATGCATTACATAGATAAACAGACACTATAATATACGGTACATGGAGGAAATCATACACATAGTTAAAGTAGTTGAGAATCATATCTCAACACCCTTATACATTGCAATTTACTAACTACTTACTCATTCAGACAATTGTACAGACACTTAGACTACACCTTTCAACATACCTGTAATATGCTAGTTAAAACACATGTCATAGTGAATCCTTTCACAAAGGAGTTGCCACATGAACCACGATCATGCATTCACGACCCATAGTCCTGGCAAGCATAAATCATAGTTCCATATTCATTCGAACATTTCTACAAACACTTAGGCTACACGTTATAACATACACAACGTATGTTGTGATAACATGTATTAGGCTAATCCGTTCACCCATAAGTTGATACACATGTATCTAGCATACATAGACAGCAATTAATCATGGCAAGCATAAATCCATATTTCATACGTATACGGTATTTTCTACAAATACGAGGAATACAATATATTCAACATAGTTAACATATATCTGAAAAATGAAATGGACAACACTTTATACATGTGCAATAGCATCCACGTTAGTAATATATCATTAACTAACATTGAAAGCCTTGAAAACCATAACCTATACATTTAAAGTCCGCACCTTATGCCATAAACGCGAAACGAAATCAGTTTAGACACTAAGTCATTGTCAACGGCACCACAACAACCTACAAGAGGGAATAGGTTAGCTATTCTACCATCTGTTCTATTTGAATCTCTACAACAGGTTAGGTTAGGATTTCTTACTCAAATACGGCGTTGGAAACACCGGAAGAACTACACGAGAGTGGTGTTTCAGCAGGTGGATTAGCAGGGAAGAATCCCCACTTCTCTCTCTCTCTCTTTCTCTCTCTCTCTTTCTCTCTCTTTTCTTTCTTCTCTCTCCTAGGGTTTCCCAAATTCGTATGGGATGAGAGAGTGAGGGCTTAAGGCCCTTATATAGGCCCAAAACTGATGGGAATGGCCCCAAGGCCAAGGTATACTTAGGTTATGTCCAAAATCAGTATGTTTCGACTCAACGGAGCATTTCCGAAGCCCCCCTTAAGCCAAAAGTCGGACTTAAGCTCACTGACCATGGATCTAGGTCGAGTTAAGTTTTCGTTTCAGTCGGGTTTTCAGATCACACGTGGCGGACCAGTTTTAGTTCAACGGTCACCGAAACTCGATCAGGGCCACAAGTACACTGACCTATGTATGAAATTTCTCCTGATCTGATGGTGTATTTGGGTCAGATTCTGACGATCTAATTGCTTATATTCGGCCCGCAAGCGACAAGTCTCAAATTCACATTAATTTCTAAAGGAAACCACGTTTTCTCACACTCTTCGCTCCGTGTTCAAGCGAATAGCCTCGGGACACTATCTGGAGTTGATTTCCGAGATGGTTGTCAAGTCCAGCAAGGCGGTCCTGAATATATAATTTCGTAGTAATCGGACTTTCGACGTATGGTCCAGATCCGATACGAAGTTTCAATGTGCTCCCCAGAGCAACTGGGTAATGAGATTGATCCTAGATTTTAGGGTATCCTAGCGTCACTGATTCTATAAGTTTTGAGTCTTACAGATCGTATTTAAAGTGGATCAAGCGGATTTCGTAGCTAATATAGGTTAGCACTTAGTTAATTTTGTCAAATTCCTAAAAGATTTGATCCTGAGTGGTTTCTGCCTGAAGTGATACTCGGGTTTTTGTACGAATTTTTAAAGTATTGTTCTTCATCACCTAAACTTTAGGATTCCTGCCTAATATAAAAGTACTTTAAAACATTTAAAGAACAAGGTGGTGAAAGGTGAAATGGGAGATTTGGAAGGAAATGGGTTAAAAAGGGATTTTGGCCTTTGGGATTGAGTTTTGAGAAATAAATAAGGTGTTAGGATCGACCCATTGCCTAAGGACGTCTAATTCCAAGTGGCAAAATCTAGGGTGTTACAATCTGGCCCAGCAATAATATCGACCCGAGGGGGGGGAGCTGACAGGGCCATTTTTGGCCCAACACATTATTTCCGAGGTGGGCCAACTGGTTTTCGGCCCACCAGTCATTTTTTTTTAATAAAATCCCAACGCTGCTAGGTTGGGCTCGTCCTGGCCCAGCGGCCACTTGAAATACCTTTAGGCTGGGCCATTTTCTAGCCGAGCAACTCATCAGGGATGCTCATAGGCTGGGTCGACTCGTCCTGGCCCAGCTAGGCACCTACTGAGCACTGGGCTGATTCGTTTTTGGCCCAGCAGTGCACTTGTTGACAACCCAAGCAGGCTGGGTTGTCTCGGCCCAGCGTTCTCAGGGTGGGCCGGCTGAACAGTCCTTGGCCCAGCATTTGCTGACCACCTCCTAATAGGTTGGGCCGTTTTCTAGCCCAATGGCATGGTTGCAAAGGGGGCTGGGCCCACTGCAGGTTTCAAGGGCTGGGCCATTACATGGAAAGGCTGGCCCATAGAACTGCTTGGTGCGGCCCACTGAGATTCGGTGTGGCCCACTAAGCGTACAACTCGGTGAGGCCCACTATGATTTATGATGTGGCCCACTGAGTGTGTAACTCGGTGGGGCTCATTCTGATTTATGGTGTGGACCACTGAGTGTGTAACTCGGTGGGGCCCGTTGTGATTCATGGTGTGGCCCATTGAGATATTCCTCAGGTGCAACCCACTGTGATGTGTGTGGTGCGGCCCAATGTGATATTTCTCAGGTGTGGCCCACTGCGACTCATGGTGTGGCCCACTGAGATATTCCTCACGTGCGGCCCACCATGGTTTATGGCGTGGCCCACTAAGATTTCAACTCATTGAGGCTCGAAAGTTGAAGGAAGATGGCAAGGATCTCAAACCCAGAGTTCGTTGTCTAGAGCAAACGTGTCTCAGGGATAACTACCTCCACCCTTCCGATTTCGAAGCACCAACTCCCCGTAGCGTTCTTAATTAACACAAACCATCGGACACAAAGCAAGATAGCATGTTCATTAGCACCCTCACGATGCGCTCCCATAAATGGTGTGGCCCACTGAGTTTCTGACTCAGTGAGGTGGTGTGCCCAACTGAGTTGGGAGGGTATCAGAGAGGCCGGAATGGGGCTCGGCCCAACATCACCAGTAGGGTCTGGCCTGAATCTGGCTGCTGATTCTAACCGTCAATAACTCCAACAGCCATGTGTTGTTGGATGGAAAGAAAACGAAGGGAGATTAGTGTCACCTGGCCTGCTCCAATGCTGGCTGAGTCGACTCAAGCACAGCACAGCTACAACCACTGCAACGGGTCGTCCCAAGTTAGTAAGATCTCATGGCCATTAGGAGCTAACTGAGACATCTAAGGGCCTTACCTGATGAAAGATCTCAGTACCAGAACTTGGTGGGGCAGCGACTCACCTTGCCTGAGTGACTGAGAATGGACCGAGTCGAGCTGACTCGGAGCTTGGTGCAACACCCCTGTTGCCTCTCTCTCTCTCTCTCTCCTATTTTCCTTCCTTTCCTTTCTCTAGTGGGGATCCAAAGGCAACCTAACGACTCTTATAGCTGAGGGAGATTTCTTGCACGCTTCAGCCAATGGCTGGGATGAAAAATAGCCCTTGCCACGGCCCTCCTTAAAAGCTCGTGTGCATGGGGTCCATCCGACCCTAGAGATGGATTCCCACTGTAATGGCCCACCAGAAAAGTAAGTTTTCATCCCTGGTGGGGCCCATCTTGTCGGCATGGGTTAGACGTTCTAACGGAGAAGATGAGAGGGTCATTAATGGCCTATCATCATCCATGGTGTTTTGATAGGATTTGGTCCATTTGAATGGACCAGATGGAGTCTTCGATCACTGCGGGGCCCACTTTTTGGGATTTTCATGTGCGTTTCGGAATATCCCACGAGATACTCCATATCTCGCCATTTTCTCGTGAAACGAGATGTCTCACACTTCCAACTCATGTCGTTGTAGAAGGAGTGGCTAGGATCGATCCACATGGCCCAGGGAAGGGTCCGAATCACGCCATCACTCATTTCTCGAAAGGGAAATGTCCCCTTTTCCTTTTCTTTGTGCAAGCTACTGCTCAGCCATTTTTGGCAACAGGAGAGCGTGCTCTTTAATGGATGAACGGATGGCTAGGATTGCATGATCAGGCCGATCGTGGATCGCCCATGTGACAATAGGTTGGTCCACCATCCATGATCCCAGCCAATCATGTGGCTTTGATTGCCATTGATCCTAAAACTGCACGTCGCTGCATGGGCCCGGATAGACCACTAGGGTTTAGTCGTCCGGGGCCCACACGTCCGATGGATGGTTTGAATCGGCCAGATAGTGGCCGAGGTGGGCCATCATGGGATTAGACGATCCTTGGTTTTGAACATGCAAGCTGGCAGGAGATTTTTCCCATTTTCTTCGAAAGGGTCGGGTCAGCGCTGGTTAAACCAGCTAGCACCGTTGTTTTCAATGTACTTGCACTCTGTGTGGGGTCCACTGTGATGTTTGTGATAAATCCACTCTGTCCATTCATCTTGGGAGCCCCACCTAGGGGTCCTAGCCAAGTATGGGGTGGATGTGAGGCCTAGGTGGACCGTATTGCACATCCCAGACCTTATTTAATCAGTGCACATTGATCCAGTGGTTCGATCGGCTTGATAATTGTCTTTGACGATTAAATGGGAGTTTAGGAGATAGTGATTGCTTTGTTGGCTATTCACTAGCCCTTGAAAGTCGATCATAAGTGCATTGCCCCGATACTCTTCGACCAAATGATTTGTAAATTATTTTAACTTAAGGTGTTCAGTTAAGCTGACCCTCATGACTGATGTAGGGTCCAACTTAGCTCCTAGAGTCTCAGATGGATGGCTTTAATGATGATTGGAAGCCCCATCTTGCATTCGTTGAATTTAAGTTGTTTGTTAATAAATCTTGAAATCTCATTGATACGGGTTTAATTGGTAACACCTACATACCAGAAGTGCGGGGTGTTACATGGGTCGCTGCCACTCTCGTGCCTGAGCTCAGGCCAAGTCGGATAGAGTCTGTTGGGTTTAGGCCGCGTTTGAGTCGGGTCCAAATGTTGTTAGACCTGCCAAAGTGAGAGGGAGAGAGGGTCCATGGTGCTACACTCCCTTCGAGTGCAAGGGCGCCACACTAAGCTGTTACACCAACCAACCTGACTCGGTTGAGTCGAGGCATGGCCCGAGTTGGGCCTGGTTCGAGTGTTGTTGGAGTTCCAATTGAGAGAGAGAGAGAGAGATGGAGGAGAAACAAAAAGGAGAGAGAGTGTGCTTCTAGTCTGTTACTCCAGCTCGACTTGAGTTTGAGTCATTGACTCGCTGTGTCGACTCAGTCATGTTGAGATTGGGCTTGGGTCTAGTCCGATATTGCTAGATTTCTAGCAAAAGAAGAGAAGGAGAAAGAAAGGAGAGAAGGAGAAGAGAGAGAGAGAGAGAGAGAGAGAGAGAGGAAGAAGAGATAGGGGTTTGTTCGTTGGGTCAGTGTCAGGTTGAACTGAGTCGACTCAATTTTGTAGGGTTCAACTCTAGGGTTAAATTCCTTTGTGCGGACCTCCTAGCGACAATGTAGGTGGTCAAACATAAGGTGATGATTTCTTCCCCTTGAGCATTTCATTTTTCCATTAGCTTAAGTGATAGTTTCTGTTTTAATTTTGGTTGATAATTGATATCTCTATCTCATAAATTACTTGTACTAGTTATTGGAATTTAATTCTAGATTACATGCTCAATATTTATCCTGCATGAACATCTATATGTTGCACTTGTATATTTTCTCATGCTTGTGGAACTTGAATTGATACATTTATCAGTGGAGAGCCCCGCTTACATATGTACATCCAGACTTGGGCCATAACTTGATTGATTGTGATTATAATGGACCTTCGACTTAGTGACTACTTGAATGATGGGTTAAATGGAATATTGATATGGGCTTACCATCCATGGGTTGTTGTGTCTGCGTGGCTTTTGAGGATGGTCTTTTTATCGCATTGATTTGGTATTTACCTTACATGGCATTGATTTTATATTTGTCGCATGCGATTTTGATTTGATATTTGCTCTATGTGGCTTAGTTTTACTATTTGCCCTATGTGGGTTCGATGTATTCTTTTTATGCAATCATGCAATGGTAAGTTCCACTTATTGAACTATGATTGGCCACTAGTCGATGAGGTTCCATTAAACATCCTAATGTTAGAGTCTCATGAGCTGGGATGGTAGTATGGGACATTATGCCCGAGCTATCGGCCTATGCTGGGTGATGAGCCCCCATAGTGACTTTTAAGCTTTCTTAAATTGGCTGGTTGTAATTAGAATAATAATGGTTGAGCTAATAATGCATTCATAGCATATAGTGATGACAAGTGGCTAATTTTGGATATTGTAGCATGTGCCCTTAGTTGTGGTATTGTTTCGCTAGCTCCCAGACCATCGATTATCGACCCACTTTTAGTGAGTTTGGCACTATACACGTATGGGATGTACTTTCACTGGTGACCGGCCACATGCATGGGTGATGAGCCCAAAGGCCAACTGGATTAGCATCCCCAGTTGATGTGCATTCATGCATCCATGCATTTAATAAGATCGCATTGGATTGTTTTGTATGATTTTCTGTTTACAACTATGCTTAATTAATATGGTGGTGTGTAATCTTGAGGAGAATTCACACCAAGCTGGCCACTCATTCATTGAATATATAACCGTATAGGTATTGCGAGTGGTTTAACTGATATTCATGTCCAGGTTGATGAGGAGCAAGGTACAATTGTCTGGGATGTACGGCTGTATTTGTCAAGAGAAGCTGCATGATTTTGTAGCTTAAGACTAGTTGCAATTAACTTTGTTTCACATGATATATTGTTTCATTTTGTAATTGTAAGTATTGGGACATTGGTTTGTATAAGCCATTTTAGGCAGTCGCTTGTATATTTTGAATGTGCATGAAAATTCCCTTTATGCTTGATTTGTTTCTCCTCCACTAAACTGCTAACTCTGAAAAAGAAAAGAAAAAAAAAAGAAGAAATATACGTGGAATTTAGCTATCTTTAAAGGTTAACACTCGGGTTATGAGTCATATACTTGAGTTTTAAAAACCGGGGCGTTGCAAAACCCCTATAAGTTCGTCGAAAAAGAAGATGAAGTTACCAACCCCTCTTATAATGAACGATCATATGAGGGAGTTATTTAAGCAAGTTTCCCTTCTCAATGAGAAAATGAAGAAAATGCTTATTTTAAGCAATAATAACCAGGGTAAGAACAACATAGGAAAATTCCCCACCAAATATAGATCTCCAAATAGAATTCACCTAGGAGAGAATAACTTAGAGAAGAAAACCTCTCTCCTAAACACAATCAGGGTCTTAGGAAATTCACACCCATGTGAGATGTGAAAAATGGATAGGTGACCTTATAAGGTCTATGTGAGCTAACAGGTAAATTTGATTTTCTTTTTGATAGTGTAGTCTTAAGTTGCTTTAGTTTTATCAAATGTTTTCGTTAAACTATCTTGGTCATGTTGCTTAATAGGTATATCTTTTAAATGACCATGATATGCATGCTCCATGCTTTTAATGTTTATATGCACCCTACGTTCTCTTGTTAATATGTGCCTATAAGTAAAATCATGATTTGTAGATCTCTTCATATTAATTTGCATATAGGTATATCCATGAGATTGTCTCTTTGTTATTTGTAAGACCCATATCCTAGTCCGTACTATTCCGTCGACTCCTGTGGTCCTTTCCGTTGAAGTCTGGCAACCAGCGATGTATAATTAACATTTGCACGTGATCCTAAGTCGTACCCTATAGATTTAAGTGGGTTTAATCCGAGACTTGTATCATTGCGACCGCATCGTCGCCGCGGTTCCAACGCCGCGTCTTGCATACCGATCCGATACCCTGTCCGAGAGATGTGGGCCGGCGTTTATTCCGAAGAAACACCGCGCGTTTGCAATCCCAAGAGAATCTCTACAACATGTCCCATCAATCGATCACTTAAATCAATCAATCAATCACATCATGTCAAGTACAAGAGCAACCCATGCTTTCTTTCTTCATAAGTCAAGTAAACCCCAAAAGTCAACAAGTCTCTCACCTCACCCATCACTCACCTCACATCCATCACCCATCACTCTCTCTCCCTTACAACCCTCTCTCTCTCTCTCATTTCTCAACACAACCCCCAAGCTAGCAAGAGCATCACACGTCCAAGCTCTTCCATGAGAGAAAAGTGCATGTGTATGGCCCACTTTCCATCCCAAAAATCTGTCATCCTAGCCCTTTATTTCTCATCCTCTCCATCAAAGTGAAGCACAAAGAGACGCCGACGTTCCAACGGACCAAGAAGATCGAACGGTGGGTGCTTATTAGGCTAGATTTTCATGTTTTTATGATGGGTCAAGTGAGGCCTACCGATCAATGGTATGGATCTCACTTTGAACCCTAAAACGTGGCCGATGGCCCACCTTGATCCTCATGATCATTCCATGACGGGACCATTCACCATGGACCCCATCATGATGTTTATTTCCCTTGTATGGATAGGGTCATCTAGACCATACATTTGGTGGAGAAAGGATCTCCACCGTTGATTTTCGATTTGATGGGCCCACGTGTAATGGGACCCACTTGATGTATGAATGCTTGCAAGGGAGGACTCATAGTGGCGGAGCCCTCCATCACCCGTGTCCCACTCTCTTTTTATCTCTCTCTCTCTCTCACTCTCTCTCTCTCTTTCATTTTTTTTGGTTGTATGTAATTGATATGGACGTGTGGCCCACCCGGATGGACCCCACCCTAAGGCATGTATTTTATCCAAGTCATCTATAGGTGGGGCCCACTTTTTAAGTGTTGTGTCCACCCCATCCATCACTTGGTGGCTCACGTGGGCAGCCCACCTGAAATGAACAACAATCCAGCGTCCAAGGACGCTCGACGTTGAAAGGAAAACATAAATATCAGCCTTAGTTCAAGGCTATTTGGGTGAGCCACTCCTTCAGGCCCCACCTTGATGTATGGACTTAATCCACGCCATCCATTCCTTTCCCCACTTCATTTTAGGCATTGAGCCGAAAAATGAGGTTGATTCGAGTATCTGGTGGGCCATAGCGTTGAAAATAGTGCATTTACTGTCTAAATCCACCCTGAATGCCTCGATACGCCAAAATATATTCAATATTGGGCTTGATGGATTTGTTATGGACTGTAGAATCCAGTGGGCGGGGTGGATTCTTCTGATGGGGGCCCCACATGTGAAAAAACCACGAGAAAACGCGATTTTAAAATAAATATATATATATATATATATATATATATATATATATATATATATATATATATATATAGATATATATATATATATGCAGCAGCAGCTGACGCTGATGCTGTCAGAGGCGCAGGCAGCGCCTGCTGCTGGCAGGCGGACGGACAATAGACCCACGGCCCAGCCGTGGGCCCCACCATGATGTGTGTACCCCATCCAAACCGTTCATTAGGTGGGCCCCTGCTTGAAGTGGGCCCCCTCCAAAAATCGGGCCAATCTGAAACTCAGATGGCCCACATCACAGGAAACAGTGGGGTTGAACCGTCTACCATTGAAACCCTTTTTGGGTTCACAGAAGCTTTGGATCAAGGTGAAATTTGTTTTTCCCTTTCATCCAGATCTGTGTGACCTTACCAACGGGTCGGATTGCATATAAACATTATGGTGGGCCCCACGTGAGACCCACAGTGATGTATGTGTTTCATTCTCACTGTCCACTGATGGTGGACGGTGAAACCCCCCCCCCCCCCCACATGATTTATGTGTTCTATCCACACCGTCCAGGGGACGGTGTGTGTGCGTGTGTGTGCGTGTGCGTGCATGCGTGCATGTGTGTGTGTGCGCGCGTGCGTGTGTGTGTGTGTGTGTGCATGCGTGCGTGTGGTGTGTGCGTGCGTGCGTGTGTGTGTGGTGTGTGCGTGTGGTGTGTGTGTGCGCGTGCGTGTGTGTGGTGTGTGGTGCGTGTGTGTGTCCAGGGGACGGTGTGTGTGTGCGTGCGTGTGTGTGTGTGTGTGTGTGTGTGTGTATCTAATTTTATATATATATATATATATATATATATATATATATATATATATATATATACACACACACACACTATATAAATTATATATTATATTATATATAATATACAGGATGGTGGGCCTTCATGTGGACCCCCCCCACCCCACCATGATGCATGTGTTGCATCCAAACCATCCAGCCACTTTGAAAGCTCATTTTATGGTATGGGCTAAAGAATAAGTTAGATCTAAAGTTCAAATGGACCCCACCATTTTAACTAGCGGACAATGACGTCCATCGTTCAAATTTTCTAGGGGCCATAGTAGTTCCCTATTAAGTTGATAATTGTTTCCACTTCATCTATCACTATGTTAATCTATGAACAGGTTAGATGGGAAACATATGTTATGGTGGGCTTAAGGAACTTTAAATGGTGGAAATCATTATCACCACTCTTATTTGGTTGTGGCCCATTTGATCTACATATGGGGCCCAATTGATGTGTCCCATTTAATATATATATAAGGCCCATTCGATGTATTTATGGCCCATTGTTGAGGCCCACTTTGATATATATGAGGCCCATGTTACGAGGCCCATTGTGATGTTTTCAAAGGCCCACGGGATATGGCCCATTGCAATGCACATAAGGCCCATTAATGCGGCCCACTTGATTTATATAAGGCCCATATGAGGCGGACCATTTGATGTATCTAAGGCCTATGGGTCGAGGCCCAATGAGAAGTATATAGGTCCATTGCAATGTGTGATTCCCTATGGTTTGTGTAATGATATTTTATGGCGAGTCATGCCTTGGGAACAATGTTGGTTTGACATCCACATTGTAAGTACAATGTTGGTTAAATGTCCGCATTGTAACTCTTCTTAGGGCCCATTGATAGGCCCATATTGGTTATGTGTAGGCCGTCTAGGCCCATCTTCAGTGTAAGGATAGTTCATTACTTTATAATATGCTTAGTACACTTCCATGATTTATGTGCATATGTATCATATGTATGCTTGATATGAGGAATGTGTGATCATAGCATAAGCCGTTGGGCTGAGACATTTACGGGACTCCTTATGAGATGGAATGCCCCACATGAGGGCGTGGTACGCGCGAAATTGCTGCATGACTGACGGTGTGACTCATGCATTTCGCATTGTGTGTCGTGATTCACTGCACGCCATAGCGACATCGGGGCCGTGGCCTCCACAGGCACATCGTGAATGGTCGTATGAGATACCAGAAATATTGGCTCTAGCATTGTGGGCACTTAAGATGTCCTTAGGTGAAAATTTTATAACTTTTTTGGTACCAGAGGATGCTCCAACGTCTAGATCGAGTGGATACACAGCGCCCGAGTGTCGAATACCAGTAGGCCGCGTCTCCCACTGTGTCGTGGTCTGTTGAAAGGGGATGTGGCCTTATCCGCCCGAGTGAGGGGGCTATAAGCTAAGCTGAGTTTGACCAGCTCGCAAATGAGTCCGTTATCGATGGGTCGGGTAGGAATTGGCAGACTACTAGTCAAGCGGATAGTGTGGTCTCTTCCACTTGCTTGACTATGCAGCTAAGGAGGAGGCAGTCAGTGTGAGGTGTATTAGACCCCGGTGATATCCAGAGAGGAACTATACTGATATGTGTACTTGATGAGTACTGACATGCTTGTATTGCATATCACATATGACATTTGGCTACATAGGCCTCGCATCTCATGGCCTTGGTATGGCCGATAGCATTCATGCTTTACATTACATAACTTTGGTACAGCTGATAGCATTCATGGACTTACCGCATATTTTTGCATTACTCTGATATTGTATACTTGGTACTCGCCTTGCGCATACACTTACACCACCCTCTAAGATTTTGTAAGCTTATGCACGACCGTTGTGTGCAGGTGTCGTTGGACAGCAGCAGCGTTGAGGCTGGAGTGCATACCAGGCTATTTTGGAGCTTTTTGATCACCTTGTATTTCCCTTTCCGCATTGTACCTAAAAGTTTTTGATATAGTGGATATGTGGTGATGTTATTTTGTGACTTGGTATGCTTGTGGTTATGCTCCATCATTACAAAAAAAAATCATACTGAAAATCCTCCCTATAGGATCCCAGGATCGGAATCTGGCGTATGGGCGCTGGGAGCCGAGAATGGGGTACTACAGAGGCTGTCGGCACCGGATTCGGCGATCGAAAATTTTGTGAGCCCATTTTTCGAGTTTGGAGCGTGACATTATTTACTGACAAAAACTGGGAGAAAGATCAAGTCCCACCAAAACATGTTAAATGTTGTTTTGTAGGTTCTATTTGTTGTCAAGAATTGATGAAGTTAGGGGGAGCATTTGATGGGAAGCATAACAAGAGTGTTTACATGCCTGTAATTGAATTTATAAATTCTTGTAATATTTGACATGCAAAAATTTTAGTTGTTATAGTTTGTCATTGGTATGGACCATGATAAGGTCTAGATTAGTTTTTGTCACATAATAGACAAATTAGGAGATTGTAAGTGAACTTTTTTGTCAATCATGTGTGTCAGTGTGTCAATGAGTTAGTTAAGCCCTTGAAGGCTGAAGATAGAAGACACATGAAGCTTTAAGCATCAATTACTGAAGAAACATATAAATTGAGGTGCCTTGGTGACCCTAACCTTAGACCCCTTTAGGTCCAAAACAATCTTAGCCCTAGATGATCCATTCTCCAATAGGTAAACATTTTCTTGATTATCTCATAGCCTTTGGAGCCTTTATTTAATCATATCATGTTAGGCTTTAGAGGTGCAAAGCTTTTGCTAATTTATAATCCTAAAACAACAATTTTTTATTGGATCTTGATTCAATCAACAGTCTGTCGATAGGACTTAATCGATTCGAAGACCCATCTCGATTCGATCGAAGATGAAAAAAAGTCTAGCAACCAAATTGCACATTCCTAGATTTTCTCGATCGGATTGAAGGCCAATTCGATCATATTATTGAGGGTCAAATATTGTATATTATCCCCCATTTTTTACATGGTTTTATGAACATGATAATGCTTAATGTTCTATTTTAATCATGTTTGTGTTATAAGGTGAATTTAAGAGCTTGGATTGAAAAGGATGCTAAAAGCATAAATTTTAACGCTCAAAAATCATCAAAGCAAATGATGGATCTTGTGAGATAAAGAATGAAGAAGTCGCATGCCAAAGATCCAAAGTGAGGAAAGAAGATAATCAAATATTTGAAGTGAAGAAAATGAATCCTGAAATTGTCCTGAAAACAAACATATTCCTAAAAGTGTCCTGAAGAAGCATATTCCGAAACTCTGGGTCATTCTGTGAAATTGCGCAGAGTGAAACCTATTTTGGAAAACTGCATAAATTTGAGGCGACCTTTAGAGTTTTCCAACTAGGTGCAAAAGTTGGAGTTCCACAAATATAGATAGGACTCCCTAGGATGTTCCTAGGCATCTTCTAAGGTTTGAGAAATGGAGCAAAAGCGTGAAGAAGCCGTCGCCAAGAGTTTTTCTTCGTTTTCCTTATTTGTTTTTATGTTTTTCTTAAGAAATTAATTTCAGTTCAATCATGTCTATAGTTGGCTAAACCTCTTAGATAGGGCTAAGAGGTGAAGCTTGTAGCGTGATGGGATGTTTTCTATTGCTTTGATTCATGTTTAAGTTGAACTATCTTTAATTTTAGTTTGATATTTAAGGAATAATTTCAGTTTTTAATGGTTTGCTGTGACTCAAATTACAATAGATCTGTAATAGCTTTGAGTATGTTCTTTCCATGTATTGAGATTGTGAAATTAGGCAATCCCGTTGTTCACCATCGTCCCATGGGCATGGTTGGGTGATGGAATCCTTCTAATCTTCATGATTCTCTTATGATTGGTTATGGGATTGGTAAATCCTGTTGTTTGTCTTGTCTCATGGGCATGGTTTTGTGATGGAATCACTTTCAGTTCTCACGCCTCTCATCCATTGAGAATTAGGTCAAAGGAAGTTCAAATTTGGTTTTACTAAGATATCTTCCAATTCGATAAGATGGGACTCTGATTCTAGTTGCGTAATTGAATCAAGCATAGATCTCCGTGATCTCTACAAGTAGATCCTTGGAAACCATAGTTTCCCACCATTGAATTTCTTAATTTTTTCATTAAATCTCTCACAATTACTCTCTATACTTCCATACTTAGGTTTTCATCTTCTTCTAGTTCTAGTTCTAGTTGCTTTCAGAAAACACACGAGATTAGTCCCTATGGATTCGACCTCGGTCTCATCGAGATTATTACTACATCGCAGCCCTACACTTAGGGTTGTGAACAAGTTTTTGGCGTCGTTGCCAGGGATTAACGGCTGCATTTTTCTGAGATTAACTAGTTTTAGAATTAGGTTAAGATTAGGGTTTTTCCATTTTCTATTTTTAGGGTTTGTTTTCTATTTTTAGAAACTTTCTAATTGTAGGATTTCTTTTATTTTTAGAAACTAACTTACTTTCTAATTCTAGGTTTAGAACTTTCCTAATCATTTTTTTTTAACTTTCTTTTTCTGTTTTTAGAAACTAATTTATTTTCTAATTCTAAGATAGGATAAGATAAGATAAGATTAGATAAGATAGGATAGGATAGGATAAGATAAGATAAGATAAAATTAGATAGGATAGGATAGGATAGGATAAGATAAGATTAGATAAGATAAGATAAGATAAGATAAGATAAGATAGGATATGATTAGATAAGATAAGATAAGATAAGGGTTATTTCTAATTTGTTTTTAGAAACTAACTTAGCTTTCTAGGTTTAGAAACTTTCCTTTTTCATTTTTAGAAACTAGGCTTTTTTTTTTCTTTTTTAGTTTTAGACACTAACTCATCTTTCTATTTTATTTTTAGAAACTTTCTTATTTCTTTTTTAGAAACTAATTCACTTTCCTTTTTCTTTTGCAGGATCCTAACATAGATCTCCTTCAATCTAGTAACTTCCTTCTAACTTCTCCTCTACTTACTTTGCATATTGCCGTAGGATCTTTCTTGTATTCTTTTTTTAAGATTGGGTTCAGGATTATGGTTTCACCATAGATATGCAAGAGTGGTAACGTCAATATGCTAAGCTAGTTTTAGAGAATGTGAGAAATTGTGAAGGGCTATCAAATGATTATATGAGGAAACTACCCATATCTCAAAATTTTTATGAAACCATCATCGAGAACCAAACGGAATACAATGCTCCACCGGTTAAGAAATCCTTACGTGATCATATGCGAGAGAACAATTACACCCCACTGATTAAGAAAACAGTATGTGAGTGTTGGGGTTATCATAACTATGGGAGTGAGATTTATTATCACCCATCAGACAAGAAGAAACCAATGAGAGATTATATTATGGGTGACAATATATATCAACAACCATCATATTCTCCCACCTATGACCCGTAGGACTATAATTAGTGGAAACATCAATGTTGGGAAGATGAACCAGTAAGACATCATAGTGAACACTCCCTTAGGTCCTCTACCTTTGAAACCTAATTAGAAACGATCTAAAAGGAGTCACTTCAGGGTTACACAGACAATTTTGCTAGCATCAGAAGAACGATAGAAGCACTTGAATTGTCCCTCGATAAGCTAATGGAGGCTAGTTCACCCCAGCCTCAACCCAATCCAATTCTTCATTCCCAACTCCCTACTTATGATCAATGGAAACATCAAGATTGGGAAGCTAAATCAACAATGGAACATAGTGACAATTCTCTTGGGTCCTATACATCTGAGATCCAACAAGAAACAATCCAAGAGAATTCACTTTGGAATTCCATACAAACTCCAGAGCTCAGTCAGCAAAACACACTCCAGAGATTTCAAGAACTAATAAAAGATATACAACAATGGGGTTCATGTAATGCAATTATGGAGAATACTGAAATTGAGAATGAAGAGTTGGATTTTGTTAATGAGCATATGGTTTAATTTTTCCAAGAGTCGATCTCAATGATGGTCCAAAGGAATAATCAAGAGACGTGGGTGTCTTTCAAATATAATGATAATGATACACTTGGTTTCAATGATGAGGGAGAGGTTAGTTTATTCGAACCTCAACCCAATTTAGGAATAGAATGTGAGGAAAGCGATCCCATCCCAAGTGTGTACTGCACTGAATTAGAAAATGATGAGTATTGGGATGATGATCATGAATGTGCAGTTCAAATTCCCTTGGAATCAATCTTAAGTTTAGTCCAGGTCAATGATCAAGAAGTACATGAAGTGATTGGTTATAATGAGCTACTCCGCTCATCTGATATGGCTGATTTAAATGTGGAGAATGAGCCCCTTTCAACTGACCCTTCTAACTCTTGTGAGACATGTTTAGACCACTCCCCTGAATTGAATGATGATATGATTGGGAGATGGACGAGTTGCTCGATATGACCCTGGAAGTTAAAACCACCCAGTTGAGGCCACCATCTAAGTTGTACACTTTTGACAATACAATGCTTTTATTGAGTAGTGATGAATAGACTCTTCACATCAATTCTTCGCTTGTTGATTCTCAATCCACCTATGAAAGGCAAGACAAGATACATCTGGTGACGATTTATTCTCACCGTGATGAAAAGCAAGAGATCATGCTTCTATCCACTTCCAGAGACGATGGAATCCTTGAGCAGATTATCACAAATTTTAATGAGGAAAATGAGTCACTTTCAGCTGAATTTCCCAACTCTTCGAATGATTGCTTGGCACACTTTGCAGATTCAAATGATCCCATGATACAAGACAGCGAATGCCTTGCATGAGAACACCTCGGTAGTTGTTACTAACTGAGAGAACCCTTATTTTGAAACCTTTCCCTCCACGGATTCTGAATGTTTACTATCATAGGAGAGAGATGTCACGCCCCAGACCTGGTAATCGGACTCACAAGGAACCCGATGGCCAGTTCTGGCCGTAACAGCCTCCGTAGTACCCCATTCTCGGCTCCTAAGGCAGGTTCCGATCCTGTGATCCTACAAGGAGGATTTCCATAATAGTATAATCATTTCAATACGAGCATACCCAAGAACACAGCAAGTAGATCTGAAAATAATGAGGCACACATCACAAAATCTACTAAGAATTTGAACTTTCACAAGTATTCATAAGGTCCAAAAGGACATACATAAGATAATAGAAGGAAGAAAGGAAGTCTGCAACACTGGGTCCTCAAGTTCAACTCTAATCCAAACTCTGCCATTACGACGCCTGCCTAGGATCTCCTACACGCATCAATCATACATAAGCTTATAGAAAGCTTAGAGGGTGGTGAAAGTGTGTGACAATGGTGCTCAGAAGAAGATAGAGAATACAGAAGGGAGTCATGATCAATACCAATACCATTAGCCTTACCAAGGCTATCATAAATGCAAGAAACTATACCACGGCAGTACGATAATGCAGGAAGTCGTACCAAGGCTATATAATGCAATGAGTTCTGTAATGCAATGAGTACTGTAATGCGATGAGTACTGTAATGCAATGAGTACTGTAATGCAATATGAGTACTGTAATACGATAAGTACTGTAATGCAATGAGTACTGTAATGCATTATGAGGCTTACACAGCCGCTACAAATGCAATGAGAAGTAATGTCAGTGCTCATATCCAATCCATATATCAAGTACATTTCCATCATAAGGAAATCACCGGGTTCCATTACACTGCTGGATGACTGCCGCTCTACAGACCCCGCACAGTCAAACGAGCGTAAGAGACCTCACTACCCTACTTGTGGACAACCAATCACCAACAAGGCCTGAAGGTAGTGGACCCATTCACGAGTTGGTCAGACTCAGCCTAGCAATGCCCCCTTATATCAGGCGAGTAAGGCCACACCCCCATCCAACCGACTACACGACAGTGGGAGTCGCGGCCTAATGGTATAAGGCCCTCGTGCGCTCATATATTCCACTTGGTCACGGCGTTGGAGCAGATCCTTGGTACCATGAAAGTTTTGAAATTTTCACTCATGGGCATCCTATGCACTCGGTATGCTCAAGTAACATTTTCGGTGTCCAAACATGGTCATCCACGATGTAACTGTGGAGGCTACAGCCCTGATAGAGCAAGGGTGATAATTGTCCATATGCTATGCAATGCCAGATGCATAAATCACACAATCAACTATGCATCAATTTCAAGCATCAAAAGTGCTCAAGAGGGAATACTACGTCCCTCGGAGAAGGTAACATGCAATGTCCAATGACCACACACATAGACAGTGTTAACTAAGCATACAATGATGTACCTGGGTCAAGAGGATGAATTTAATCACACTATATGGCGATATACAATGTATATTACATTCCTCCTATTTAAGAAGAAACCACGACTAGGTACTTAGACAACATCCTTAAGGAATTTAACTTCTAGTGGGGGGGCCATTTACCTGGGGTAGCCCACGAGGCTAAGTATACAAGCTACGGGTCTAAGTAATATAGAATGAGCCTAGCAAGAGTCTAAGATGAGTATCCAATCACTCTTAAATACAACCGGGCTTAGAGGGATCCATAATGGGGACATTTAACCACCATTCCCCAAAAAGGCATATCAACCATAAATTATATGGATAGAAGGCATAAGACCTACATTTAAGATACAAATAAAGGTAACCACATACATATATTCCTCATAATAGGCCATAAAAAGATATAATACCACTTTTAGCAACATGAGCCCCAAGAAGGAAATTAAGGTTCAAGGCTCAATTCCCAATGGTCATAGAATCCATGCATTAAGTTGGACTTGGTGGGCAGCCCACGTACACAATATACGACCCAAAATAAGTTTAAGTTTGGATGATGAAATGGGCCCAACTACATCAGCCCAATAACTAGCAATTTAAGTGGGCAACCAAGGGCCCAATACTATCCTTATCTTAGCCCACAAGTCCATCAAAATGGTGGAAGCTGGCTCAATATATGGTTGGACTAGGCTGGGACGTTCCAACCCACTTTAGGCTCATGGGATGCCCCAAAATTCTGATATAAGATGGGGTCCTCATGCGATCACTAAAGGTGACCCAAAAGAATGCACTGATTAAGCCCAAAGATTATAAGAAAATACAAGCATGCAACACGTACACAAGTTTTCAATATGGTGGGTCCCATGTCCAATAAAGTTTCAACCATAACAATGTACATTTGAGGCCCCTTGATAAACGTTTGACCCACTTAGCTTCCTGGGCTTGTTAAAGCCCAGAAATTAGTCAAATAATGTGGGAATGATCTCATGAAGGCCAACAATATTCACAGGGGGCCCCACCAGATGGAGGGTGTGTACATCAAGAAACGATCAAGTAGGCCTACTGCTAGATTGTGAATCCAGTAGCAACCCAAGGCATAGAGTGCCTCCATGATCGGGCAATACAAGGGTTGGATGGCTTGGACCAAACATGTGTTAAGGTAGGTTACACATATATACACATTGAGCCTTAAATAAATGGCTTAGGGTCAATGGTGGGCCTTTAACCATCCATAGAAGAATCTATGGGCCTACCTTAGGATCACCCGGAGGACATCCAACCTCAACTGGTTCCCAAGAGGTAGCCCACCACTACTCGAGCATGAAATAAGGCCCAAGGCCTAAGCAATCCATGGCCTAGTGGGCTATACACTAAGCCCAATACTTAGGTAGCATGGTGGGCCCTTAAGCAAGGTTTGGGCCCAACCATAAAGGTCATAAATTCATATATTATGGTGGGCTTCATGGGCAGCCCGGTAATTCATTTACATTGGCAAGTTTCACATTTAACACAAGTGAGTTGCGCCTCACTTTTGGCCCAAGTACAGGGTCAGTTTAGTGGGCAGCCAAGGGCCCAACCTCTTGTGTATTATTGTCCATAAGCCCATCACAATAGATAGGAGAGTATAGGCCCAAGATCAATGGGCCTATCCAAAAGAACCGAGTCCATAAGACCTACTTGCTAACACAAACATGCATATAATATATCACATAATGGGCCCAAAAGAAATGGCCCAAATAAAAGCCACCCAATTCATACATTATGGTGGACTTGAGCCCAAGAATACACAAGAGCAAGGCCTATACTGACAGTGTGGGCCTTGCCACACCAGCCCAAAGATTTAGCAAGGCCCTCCATAATATACATTTATGTGGGCCTTGCAAGTCAGCCCACAATTAAGCATTTTATGAGGGCATCAAGGCTACTAAATTCACATGATCAGCTTGTAGACGGCCCATTGGGCCCATAAATCAATAAGGTCAGCCCTTACACAATCTTGGGCTCAAGGGATAGGTTTCCAGCCCATCGGGCCTATAAAGTTATCAAAAATTCTGGTTAAGGCTAGCCCACAAACCGCCACAAAGGTGGGCCTCAAGGGGCACTAATTAAGCCCAAAAATGTCTAAGGAGGGAGGGCAAAGAGTGTATGCAACACTCCCTTAAATCTAATGAGCCACCACGGCTCCAAAAGATCAACTATGCACAAATTTGGGCCCCTTGCTGGAATTCCAGCGCACCCACTTCCTGGGCCTGCTGGAGTCCAGAAATTTATTTAATTTAAATGGGTTACTGACCCATGGTGACCCACAATGATATGATATATATGATGTTATGCATTTTGTTGTCTCGATTTTGTCAATTTCGATGACGAAATTTCTTTGTTGGTGGGGGGGATTTTCCTGTCACGCCCCAGACTCGGTAACCGGAATCCCAAGGAACCCGATGGCCGGTTCTGGCCGTAACAGCCTCCATAATACCCCATTCTGGGTTCTGGAGACAGGTTCCGATCCTGGGATCCTACAAGGAGGATTTTTATAACAGTATAATCTTGACCAATAAGAGCATACCCAAGATCACAACAAGAACATCTGAGAATAACAAAGGCACACATGCAGACTCGGGTCGGGTCTCACAAGAGAGCTGACAATTGAACCGAAGTCTGAAACTTCGGAATGTGTAGAGACTACATCATCTGCTGAGAATTTTTCTGAATTTTTTCTACCTATAGTCTTTGATTCACCAAGGAGTACTAACATTGAAACTTTTTCAGTTACAGGTGAATCATATATACTTTGGATACCTCAAGCTATTCAACGACAATTTTTCATTGAGGTCCATAAATTTCTCTAGAAATTCATGCTCCAGGGCATCCAAGCCTACTGCAAAAAGGGCTTTTAGATGATCTTATTGAGAAACCTACTGAGAAATTTATCAAGATATTGGCCGGAGGAGGAACCTTGTGGCATGACTAAGTATCTTTTCCCTTGCTTTCCTAGTTTAGGATTAGTTTATTGCTTTCATGTTATATCTAGGATAGTCAGCTTTATGCTATTTAGGATAGTTTTCTTTCCATTTGTTTTAGGATAGTTTGTTTTTTGTTGGTATAACTCTTGTGTTAACCTATCTTCACACTGAGACCATTGGAAAAGCCTCTAGATTCCTTCTTCAGGTACTACCTTTTCATCACTTCTCCTTTACTTTCGTTGTCTCATGTGCATTACATGCTTATATCTTTTACATTGAGGACAATGTAGATTTTAGGTTGGGGGTGTGGATTAGGCAAGCTAATCAGTGTTTTCTTAGTCTGTGAGCAAAAATTGTGAAAATTTTTCAAAATAATTTGTAAATTCGATTGATTTTGAAGTTCATCCATAATTTAGAAGTATAAGATACTTAATGTTAGTGATTTATAACTCTTGGGTTCAGTTAGTTGTTAGATTTCACAGTTAAGTTCGAATTATTAATCCATGATTAGAAGTTTTAAACATTGATTGAGTCATGATTTCACATGTCACATATAGTGTAACATCCCGTATTTATTTTTTTTCTTGGATATTAAACCACAGGAATTAATTAGGCGCGTTGGAAAATTAAGATATCATCCTTAAACAACTTACAATAAGACCGTCCCTATAAACCATAAACAAATCTAAGAGAGTAATAACATACACCTAATCAAAAATATATATATATAATATATATATATATATATATATATATAAATAAATAAATAAATAAATAATATAGTAGATAATAATAATAATAATAATAGGTAAACAAATAAGTCTCTTTGATAGTAAAAGATCATATCAAACTACCAAAAAATTTAAAAATCCACGTCTAGAATATTTAATTAGACCTTTTAAGAAAGATCAACGGTTTGGATTTTTCGAGGGATCGCGTGGGCCCCGCTTAGAAATTCCGTATGAACACAGAACCGTGTTCACTTGAGGGGTACCGAAACCGTCAGCACGGTTTGACCGTGCTGACCCAAAAATTTCAAAAAAAGGAAATATTTTTCTTCTTTTCCCGCTGTTTACGATATTTTAAAATACCGTTTGTAGGTGTATTACTAAAGGCCCATCATCACAGAGCTGACCAAGGATCTGAACCGTCCATATTGTGTAAAACAAAAATTGTACCAGCCACAGCCATTTTCAACCGTTGCATGGCCTCTGTGTGCACACAAACACACGTGTATTATAGCTGTATGCCACCACATTCCAGAAACGGAAAACGTTCCGCTTTCTGTTGCCAGACTGGCAACCTTATCCCCTCACGATCCTAGCCCTACACCTCAAACAATCCCAGCCTTTAATCCCAAACCACACTCTAGAAGCTTCTTCACAAGAAAAGAATCACCGCCGCAAGCAGAACCCGAATCCCATGAAAACCCAAGCGACCGTTCAAAATGTGGGTCCCACTGTGATTAACAGACTCATCCGATCCATCCATGAGGTATGGATCGGACGATAAACCTCTAAACCGTTTTCTGCCATGATAGCTCAACCTATCTTCCCCGTCCAGCCAAAAAAACCCATCACCTGGGGTGGGCCTTAATCGTTGATCAATACCGACATTTTGATGGACCATATTATCAGAAATTCATCCTTGCCATCTGATCTTGGCTATGTAGGTTAGATTTTAATGTATCGTCTAGAATATCCTGCTTTAAATAAAGAATCGTAACTAATCCTGTGATTAGTTACGCTCGAAATTTCCAGAAACTGTTTAAGATAACTATAAATATTTTCTTTCAAGTCGAGAAAGAGGCCAGAGTAGCCCTAAAACTGGTAAGAGAGGTGAGAGTTTGAGAGAGGCGCCGCACCGAGTTACCACACCTGGTCGGGTCGACTCGCTCTACGTTACTGTGAATCGGGTTGCGTCCAGATTTCTCCCTGGTTTGGTAAAAGAAAGAGAGAAAAAGGAAGAAAGAGAGACAGAAAGAGGAAAAAGAGGAAAAAGAGAAAGAGAGAGAGAGAGAGAGAGAGAGAGAGGGGGCCGACTCGCCCACCAGCTGCGCCATTGCTGCTGTCCTCCTGATCGAATCTTTTGAAGGCAGGGCGTCCGACACCGTTCCGGCCTTCCTACGGTTGCTGCTGTTGCGCTGAACTGAGTCAACCCAGCACTGAGTCCGAGTCACGGACTGCTGACTCGCTGATGTGAGCCGCTGGTCGAGTTCAGCCCATTCCAGATTTTGGGAGGTGGCCAGGGGAAGAAAGGGAAGGAGAGAAGGAGCAGGAAGAAAAGAAAGAAGAAGAAGATTTGAGAGAAGAAGAAAGACTCGGGCGAGTCGCTGAGTCAACTCTGTTTGAAACCGAGTCGAGACTCTAACTCGCTGTCTGGTTGGGTCCAGACCTTGCTGGAACCCTGTCATGCTGAGAGAGAAGAAAAGAGAAAAGGGAAGGAAAGGAGGAGGAATAGAAGAGTGTGTAATCGAGTTGGCACTGAGTTGACTCGGTTTAAACTCGAGTTGAGTTTGGAAAACATTTAAGTAAGGTAATTTTAGAGTCTCTGTTTAAATTATTATTGAGTTATTATTCTATCATTCTCAGTCTTATGATAAAAACTGAAATCGTCTCCATATAGGTTCATATTGAAGTCAATTCAAACTAGGAGAGTAGATTGAGTATTTTGGACTCCTTCCTTAGTCTAGCAAGAAGATAATCCACACTTTAAGGTGAGGAGTCTCCCCTATAACTTCTTTTACTTTCACAAAATTCCCATATGAATTAACTTCAAATTATATGGAAATTTAGGAGGTTACTACTATCTAGTGAATTTAAATTTTCAGGGAGATTGTATTAATGTACTTAGAATTCTTGTATGATTGGTTACTTATAAGCTCCACATTAAGTTATAAACTCCATGCAATATTTTAATTTGTTGCTTATGAATATATCTCTGTTAAATGTGATCAGGAAAGAAAGTTCCCATGCTAGATTATCTATGAATTGTATAGGTAGACATCAACTATTGATTTGCCGTTTATAAATGCTAATAAATGTAAGATGCATGACCTATGTGAGTGGGTAGGATTCTTAACAATTCACGTGATGTAGCCCCCTTCTTAAAATTTCATAATGTTTAGTGAACTTTCTTTTGCATGACTTGAAATTATGAAATCCATGTTGAACTCATAAGTAGATATCTCGTATTTTAATATTGAACTTATATTGAAGTAAGGAATGTAGTGTCATGGTGCATAATCTCCATTCATAACATATGAGGCTTTTCCGGGATTTTATACCTCCTCGGGCGTACCCCGGGTATTTTTCCAGGAGGTCATCCTTGGGTGCACTCACTTTCATGGCCTTTTCCAGGTAGGTGATCTACCGTGGGTGGTCTGCATGGTCTTTTCCGGGTGACTAGTTCTCCTTGGGCGTACCTATGAGTACTTTTCTGGAGACTGGTTTGCCTTGGGTGACTCTTCATTTTGGCAGCTGGATGTGCATCCCCAGACCTGTGTTTTGACCATACATTCATACATTCATGCAATTGCATATGTAATAGTGTTAACCTATGAAGCATATATGACTTAATAATTCATATTGGAATGATGTGTTAAAGTTGAATTTATGAGGGAAATTTCCACTGAGTTTTGCTCACCCGACTGTGCTGTTGCACCAAATAGACCCAGGTATGATGGAGAGTTATGGTGCTCATGACAACACCCCAGAGGTAGCTGAAGAGGAGTACGGCAAAGAATGACGATGTAGCTAATCCATAGGCGCTCCACTAAATATTTTAAATTTCACTGTCTTTACATTAAACCTTCAGTTGTTAGTTTTGTTTACATGGGATATGTAATTAAACTTTCACTGTCATGGAGTTTACTTTATTTCATGTTTAATCTGTATATAATGAACTTACTCGACTAGTTTATACAGTGGTTATATCTGGTTGTTATGACTTGTGTTGATGATTAGAAAAATGGTTAGTATGACTTATGTTGATATGTTGATAATTAGAGAAATGGTAAACTTAACTCATGACGTAATCCTCGGATTCTCGTACTCGAGTGACCATCCTCGGGTAGTGAGAATCAGGGTGTTACAAGATGGTATCAGAGAGACAGGTTTAGACAAACCGTGCCTTTGGGAAAAGAGTTTATACAAACTTTATATAGTTTATAGGTGACCCCTTAAAAATTTGAAAGCTGAATTTAGAAAGGACTTAGAGACTTAGAGATTATTTTAAGAACTTAGAGACTCAAACTTAGGTCCCCAGTATTAAAATTCCTCCACAATTATCTTAAAATTCAAGCATCTACATTTTCGCATGTCAACACTCTTAATTGACTACACTCAATTACAAAATATCCGCTTTTCCAACTCTTGAATATGTTATCTCTCGTAGCATTGCTATGATATGATTTCAAATCCAGCTATGTACATTTTTTTTGAAGCCATATGAATGTGAATTTATGTACAGTTACACACCCTTTACAGTCCCTACTTTCCTTTCATACTTATGTTCATATATGCTACCTGCTGCTACTATCAATCACCCTGTTTAAATTCACCATCATTCATGTATAGGTAATATTAGCTCAACTATTTTTATTAGTTTTATTTTTACTTTGATATGGAAAGTGAAAGTTAAAATTTCAAGAATCTTAGATTATCATTTCATATTCTCTAATCTGCATGGGATCATTACAGGAAAGTAGAAATAAAATTTAGGTCATCATTTCAAGAATCCTGAATTCAAATCCAAGAACTGGAAATGTAATTCCCTCTAGGAAATTCCCTGATATTGTGTTCCTAAACCACAGGATACGATGCCTCCAAAGAAGCGATCCCAACAAGTACAAGCATCTCCGATTATGCCACAAAACCCGGAAGAACCTGGTAGGGAAGTAAGTCCTATATATACCCCGGCACTCCAGGGACAACCGGAAGAATCTGACTCGGAATCCAGGGTAAGGGCCGTCCCGACACCTCAACCAACTCATGCAAGGAGGACTTCATCATATGAGGCACAAACTAGAGCCCCGACACCCGATGCTTGGGAACAACTGGTTACCTTATTGAGTCAGCAACAGGCCTTCATGAGAGAACAACAGGCCACCATGGCGGCCGCAATAGAAGCATTATATCAGAGGCCACATGGATCAGCATCACGATCAGCCGCAGGGAATGATGCCGAAATATTTGAAAGATTTCAGAAACTGCGACCTCCGACTTTCTCTGGGACTACCAACCCCATAGTCGCTGAACATTGGCTTAAGCGCATGCTGAAACTTATGGAACCATTGGGATGTTCAGACACGCAAAAAGTAACTCTCGCTACCTTTGCGCTTGAAGGAGAAGCAGACGAATGGTGGGATTCTACGCGTAGGCTTGCTACAACAGGTTATAGGTGGACATGGGAGCGATTCCAGACCAAGTTCAACGAAAAATATTTTCCAGAGTCATTCCGTGATGAGGTGTCACAGTTTTTCAAACTCGAGCAAGGAAATATGTCAGTTGCGCAATATGAAGCCCGTTTTACTGAACTCTCTCGGTATGTACCTACTATCGTCAGTGAAGAGAGGGTCAGGCTGAGGAAATTCAGAGATGGGTTACGACCGGGAATTAGGTCGAAATTGTGCTGCTTCGACTTTTCCCGATATGCGCAGGTGGTAGACAAGGCCACCAGAGTGGAAAAGGACGTAGAGCTGATGCTGAGAGCTCGAACTCCGCTCAGGGACTCGAGTAGCCGAGTCAGACCCGCTCCTCCACTTCCTAGCCTCACTGTAAGCGATAAGCGGGCCAGGACTCCTTCGCATCCGAATATGTCATGCAATTATTGCGGGAAATCGGGGCATGCCGCGAAGTTTTGTTTCCGAAGGATAAGGGAGGAAGGCGACAAGTCTAAACCGCTAACGATTCAGCCTCGTCCACCACAATCCGCAGCTAGACCACCAGGAAATACTCGACCTTCAATTCAGAAACCAACAGCTCCACTTCAGAACAGAGCCCCTACAGCACGGGTATTTTCTATGGCAGCAGAAGAACAGGAGGGGGACATTCCACAAGTTATTCAAGGTACAGCTTACATTCAAAATACTCCAGTATTTGTTCTGTTCGATTCGGGTTCTACTATCTCTATTATTAGCTCCTCCGTAGCTAAAGAACTGAACTTAAAGCTAACTTCTCTTGAACGACCCGTGGTCATAGAGTCTCCAATGGGGGGATTTGTAGAAACTGCAAAATACTGTCCCACATGCCTCGTTGTGCTGGAGGGCCATGAGACTCGTATAAACTTAATTGTAATGAGGTTAAAACAGTTCGATGTCATTATTGGTATGGACTGGCTCACCCAGGTTCGTGCGATGATAGATTGCCACGCCCGGACGATTACCCTAACATTACCCGGGCAATTACCCTTCACTATACAAGGAAGATATCAATATGAGACCTATAATCGTCTACAAGCCTTGGAAAAGTCTGAATCGGCAGAGATTTCCATTGATCAAATACCAGTGGTTAAAGAATTCCCGGAAGTATTTCAAGATATACCTGGATTACCACCAAGGAGAGAAATAGATTTCACAATTGATCTCCTACCCGGTACTAATCCAATATCTATGGCTCCCTATAGAATGCCACCATGTGAGATGGAAGAATTACGTGTACAAATTGACGACTTATTGAGGCAGGGATTTATTCGTCCAAGTGTATCTCCATGGGGTGCACCAGTATTATTTGTTAAAAAGAAAGACGGGTCACAACGCCTTTGTATCGACTACAGGAGACTGAATCAAGCTACCGTGAAAAATAAATACCCATTACCTCGTATCGACGATTTATTCGATCAGCTCAAGGGCGCCAGATATTTCTCAAAAATCGATCTTAAGTCGGGGTATCATCAGTTGAGAGTCAGAGAAGTAGATATTCCCAAGACAGCGTTTCGTACCCGATATGGGCACTATGAATTTTTGGTAATGCCGTTTGGACTCACTAATGCGCCTGCAGTATTCATGGACTTGATGAATCGGGTCTTTATGCCATATTTAGATCGGTTCGTTATAGTCTTCATCGATGACATTTTGGTGTACTCCAAGAGTAGTAAAGAACACGAAGAACACTTAAGGATTGTTCTGAAAACCCTCCGAGAAAGGCAGTTGTATGCAAAATTATCGAAATGCGACTTCTGGAAGGAAGAAGTAAAATTCCTGGGTCACGTTGTAAGGAAGGACGGTATTGCGGTTGATCCATCTAAGATCGAAACGGTAGTAAAGTGGGAAAGACCCGATACAGTCACCGAAGTCAGGAGTTTTTTGGGTTTGGCTGGATACTATCGCCGATTCATAAAGGAATTCTCTCGTATCGCTCGACCCTTAACTCAATTGACTAAGAAAAATGTAAAATTCCACTGGAGTACTGTTACAGAGGCGTCCTTCCAAGAACTCAAGAAAAGACTCACCACGGCCCCTGTTCTCACACTTCCAGAAGAAGGGGCTAAGTATGTAGTCTACAGTGATGCGTCGCAAACGGGGCTAGGATGTGTACTCATGCAGAACGAAAAAGTGATTGCTTACGCTTCCAGGCAGCTAAAGAAACACGAAGAAAATTATCCTACCCATGACCTAGAACTTGCCGCAGTAGTCTTCGCCTTGAAAGTTTGGAGACATTATTTGTATGGGGAAGAGTTCGAGTTATTTTGCGACCACAAGAGTTTGAAGTATATATTCACCCAGAAAGATCTAAACATGCGGCAACGTCGGTGGATGGAAACACTAAAAGACTTCAAATTTGAAGTATCCTACCACCCTGGCAAGGCGAATCTCGTAGCTGATGCCTTGAGTCGAAAAAGGAAACACGAGAATATGGCTAGTCTCACGATAAGAGAAGGCGAAGCTATGGATTTCATCCAAGACTTCGATGCAGAATTTTCTTTCGAAAGACCGAGTATCTTGGTAGCTTCATTAGTTATAGAACCCGCCTTGATCCGTCGTATCATCGAATCGCAAGATCAGGACGAAACATTGAAGCGACTGAGACTGCGGTGTGGAAATGAAAGTTTGTCGGATTGGTATGTCAGTTCGGATGGCGGTTTGAGATACCGAGGTCGTATTTGTGTTCCAGCGGTAACAGAAGTAAAACAAGCAATATTGAATGAAGCACACAAGTCTCGTCTGACCGTTCATCCTGGAAGCACAAAAATGTATCGAGATGTCAGACGTCAATATTGGTGGGAAAATATGAAGCGAGATATTGCAGAATATGTCTCAAAATGTCTCACCTGTCAGCAAGTGAAAGCAGAACATCGTAAGCCGCCGGGTCTTTTGCAACCATTGCCAATCGCTGAATGGAAGTGGGATTGTATCAGCATGGACTTTATCTCGGGACTTCCAAAGACACGTAGGAACCATGACTCCATTTGGGTAATAGTTGACCGACTTACCAAGTCAGCCCGGTTCCTCCCTATACGTGTAAATAATTCTATTGATGATTTGGCAAAGCTATACATTCGAGAAATTGTTCGTGCTTATGGAATTCCGCGGGAAATTGTGTCAGATCGCGACTCCCGGTTCACTTCCATCTTCTGGAAAAGATTGCAGGAAGAGCTGGGTACAGAGTTGAAATTTAGCACAGCATTTCATCCCCAGACAGACGGGCAGACTGAAAGAGTAAACCAAGTGCTCGAAGACCTGTTGAGAGCCTGTGTGTTGGATTTCAAGGGCAATTGGGATGAACATATTCATCTTGCAGAGTTTGCTTATAACAACAGTTTTCAAACTAGCATTGGCATGGCTCCGTTCGAAGCCCTATACGGACGACCTTGCCGAGCCCCGCATTGTTGGGCCGAAGTTGGAGACAGGAGCCTATTGGGACCAGAATTAATCCAGGAGACGACAGAGAAGATTAATATAGTCCGAGGACGCCTGCGTACGGCCCAAAGTAGACAGAAAAGTTACGCAGACAATCGCAGGCGAAATTTGGAATTTTCAGTTGGAGATCATGTTTTCTTAAAAATTTCACCTATGAGAGGCGTCATGCGGTTCGGAAGAAAAGGGAAGCTCTCTCCCCGTTTCATTGGACCTTTCGATATCATGGATAGAGTAGGAGCCGTTGCTTATCGTTTAGCTCTACCACCCAAGTTCGCCAATGTTCATAATGTTTTCCACATATCTATGTTAAAGAAGTATGAACCGGATGCATCTCATATCATCAATTGGGAAGAAATCGAGTTGAATGATGATGCCAGTTACGTGGAGACCCCAGTTCGCATCATGGATTACAAAGAGCAAGTCCTGCGCACCAAAACTATCCCATTAGTGAAGGTACTTTGGTCTCGTCGTGGAATCAAGGAGGCGACGTGGGAACTCCAAGCGGAAATACAAGAAAAATATCCACACCTTTTCGATGCCTCCACTCAGGTACAATTTTGTTTAACCTCGAATTCTATCCGTTAATGGTATACATCTATGCAACCTTTGTAGAAAAATAATGAATGCCTAGAATCACCGTAGATTAATTATATTATAATTGCATTAGTGCGATTAGAAAACTTTGAATCTCGAGGACGAGATTTTCTTTAAGGGGGGTAGGTTGTAACATCCCGTATTTATTTTTTTTCTTGGATATTAAACCACAGGAATTAATTAGGCGCGTTGGAAAATTAAGATATCATCCTTAAACAACTTACAATAAGACCGTCCCTATAAACCATAAACAAATCTAAGAGAGTAATAACATACACCTAAAAAAAAAAAAAAAAAAAAAAAAAAAAAAAAAAAAAAAAAACAAAAAAACAAAAAAAAAAAAAAAAATATATATATATATATATAAATAAATAAATAAATAAATAAATATAGTAGATAATAATAATAATAATAGGTAAACAAATAAGTCTCTTTGATAGTAAAAGATCATATCAAACTACCAAAAAATTTAAAATCCACGTCTAGAATATTTAATTAGACCTTTTAAGAAAGATCTACGGTTTGGATTTTTCGAGGGATCGCGTGGGCCCCGCTTAGAAATTCCGTATGAACACAGAACCGTGTTCACTTGAGGGGTACCGAAACCGTCAGCACGGTTTGACCGTGCTGACCTAAAAATTTCAAAAAAAGGAAATATTTTTCTTCTTTTCCCGCTGTTTACGATATTTTAAAATACCGTTTGTAGGTGTATTACTAAAGGCCCATCATCACAGAGCTGACCAAGGATCTGAACCGTCCATATTGTGTAAAACAAAAATTGCACCAGCCACAGCCATTTTCAACCGTTGCATGGCCTCTGTGTGCACACAAACACACGTGTATTATAGCTGTATGCCACCACATTCCAGAAACGGAAAACGTTCCGCTTTCTGTTGCCAGACTGGCAACCTTATCCCCTCACGATCCTAGCCCTACACCTCAAACAATCCCAGCCTTTAATCCCAAACCACACTCTAGAAGCTTCTTCACAAGAAAAGAATCACCGCCGCAAGCAGAACCCGAATCCCATGAAAACCCAAGCGACCGTTCAAAATGTGGGTCCCACTGTGATTAACAGACTCATCCGATCCATCCATGAGGTATGGATCGGACGATAAACCTCTAAACCGTTTTCTGCCATGATAGCTCAACCTATCTTCCCCGTCCAGCCAAAAAAACCCATCACCTGGGGTGGGCCTTAATCGTTGATCAATACCGACATTTTGATGGACCATATTATCAGAAATTCATCCTTGCCATCTGATCTTGGCTATGTAGGTTAGATTTTAATGTATCGTCTAGAATATCCTGCTTAAATAAAGAATCGTAACTAATCCTGTGATTAGTTACGCTCGAAATTCCAGAAACTGTTTAAGATAACTATAAATATTTTCTTTCAAGTCGAGAAAGAGGCCAGAGTAGCCCTAAAACTGGTAAGAGAGGTGAGAGTTTGAGAGAGGCGCCGCACCGAGTTACCACACCTGGTCGGGTCGACTCGCTCTACGTTACTGTGAATCGGGTTGCGTCCAGATTTCTCCCTGGTTTGGTAAAAGAAAGAGAGAAAAAGGAAGAAAGAGAGACAGAAAGAGGAAAAAAGGAAGGAAAAAGAGAAAGAGAGAGAGAGAGAGAGAGAGAGAGGGGGCCGACTCGCCCACCAGCTGCGCCATTGCTGCTGTCCTCCTGATCGAATCTTTTGAAGGCAGGGCGTCCGACACCGTTCCGGCCTTCCTACGGTTGCTGCTGTTGCGCTGAACTGAGTCAACCCAGCACTGAGTCCGAGTCACGGACTGCTGACTCGCTGATGTGAGCCGCTGGTCGAGTTCAGCCCATTCCAGATTTGGGAGGTGGCCAGGGGAAGAAAGGGAAGGAGAGAAGGAGCAGGAAGAAAAGAAAGAAGAAGAAGATTTGAGAGAAGAAGAAAGACTCGGGCGAGTCGCTGAGTCAACTCTGTTTGAAACCGAGTCGAGACTCTAACTCGCTGTCTGGTTGGGTCCAGACCTTGCTGGAACCCTGTCATGCTGAGGAGAGAAGAAAAGAGAAAAGGGAAGGAAAGGAGGAGGAATAGAAGAGTGTGTAATCGAGTTGGCACTGAGTTGACTCGGTTTAAACTCGAGTTGAGTTTGGAAAACATTTAAGTAAGGTAATTTAGAGTCTCTGTTTAAATATTATTGAGTTATTATTCTATCATTCTCAGTCTTATGATAAAAACTGAAATCGTCTCCATATAGGTTCATATTGAAGTCAATTCAAACTAGGAGAGTAGATTGAGTATTTTGGACTCCTTCCTTAGTCTAGCAAGAAGATAATCCACACTTTAAGGTGAGGAGTCTCCCCTATAACTTCTTTTACTTTCACAAAATTCCCATATGAATTAACTTCAAATTATATGGAAATTTAGGAGGTTACTACTATCTAGTGAATTTAAATTTCAGGGAGATTGTATTAATGTACTTAGAATTCTTGTATGATTGGTTACTTATAAGCTCCACATTAAGTTATAAACTCCATGCAATATTTTAATTGTTGCTTATGAATATATCTCTGTTAAATGTGATCAGGAAAGAAAGTTCCCATGCTAGATTATCTATGAATTGTATAGGTAGACATCAACTATTGATTTGCCATTTATAAATGCTAATAAATGTAAGATGCATGACCTATGTGAGTGGGTAGGATTCTTAACAATTCACGTGATGTAGCCCCCTTCTTAAAATTCATAATGTTTAGTGAACTTTCTTTTGCATGACTTGAAATTATGAAATCCATGTTGAACTCATAAGTAGATATCTCGTATTTTAATATTGAACTTATATTGAAGTAAGGAATGTAGTGTCATGGTGCATAATCTCCATTCATAACATATGAGGCTTTTCCGGGATTTTATACCTCCTCGGGCGTACCCCGGGTATTTTTCCAGGAGGTCATCCTTGGGTGCACTCACTTTCATGGCCTTTTCCAGGTAGGTGATCTACCGTGGGTGGTCTGCATGGTCTTTTCCGGGTGACTAGTTCTCCTTGGGCGTACCTATGAGTACTTTTCTGGAGACTGGTTTGCCTTGGGTGACTCTTCATTTTGGCAGCTGGATGTGCATCCCTAGACCTGTGTTTTGACCATACATTCATACATTCATGCAATTGCATATGTAATAGTGTTAACCTATGAAGCATATATGACTTAATAATTCATATTGGAATGATGTGTTAAAGTTGAATTTATGAGGGAAATTTCCACTGAGTTTTGCTCACCGACTGTGCTGTTGCACCAAATAGACCCAGGTATGATGGAGAGTTATGGTGCTCATGACAACACCCCAGAGGTAGCTGAAGAGGAGTACGGCAAAGAATGACGATGTAGCTAATCCATAGGCGCTCCACTAAATATTTTAAATTTCGCTGTCTTTACATTAAACCTTCAGTTGTTAGTTTTGTTTACATGGGATATGTAATTAAACTTTCACTGTCATGGAGTTTACTTTATTTCATGTTTAATCTGTATATAATGAACTTACTCGACTAGTTTATACAGTGGTTATATCTGGTTGTTATGACTTGTGTTGATGATTAGAAAAATGGTTACTATGACTTATGTTGATATGTTGATAATTAGAGAAATGGTAAACTTAACTCATGACGTAATCCTCGGATTCTCGTACTCGAGTGACCATCCTCGGGTAGTGAGAATCAGGGTGTTACATATAGCTTACACATTAAGGTGTCAGTTTGATATTGAATTGTTAACTTAGTGATTATTAAGCATGGAAGGAACCAACCTAGGGAATTTGTCCATCATGTTCAATGAGAATGATTGAAATAATAATAATAATAACAATAATAAATAAATAAATACCCAGTTAAAAAAATAGTTATCGTCGAAAATAACTACCTATTAAAGATCTTTAAAAAGGTTGACATAGCGTGAAAGCCATCGATGGAAAAATCAAAAGCTGGAAGAATTAAAAGATGAACTGTAAGGCAAGTTTTGGTTTAAGTTTTGGTTGTCCTGAATGCTCTTTTTATTATCAATGTTAACATGAAAATTAAGAATTGAACCTTTAATTGTGATAAGTCCAGATTTCACTTTGCACCCGTGGAACTCAATGTTTAGAATTGTTCTAATTTGTGGATTAATACTTTGAACTTGACTATGAAATTCACCGAGTGTTATAATTTAGGAGAAAATAATGCTCAACATCGATGTATTTTGAAACTTTATTATCTGGATTGTTTTAAAACCACTCGAGCTTATAGAAATTATCATATGGTTCTCAAAATATTTTTCGCATACTTTACTTGGGGCTAGCAAAATGTTGGTTGGGGATTGTGTTGAGGGTCAAATATTGCATATTATCCCCCATTTATTACTTGGTTTTATGAACATGATAATACTTAATGTTTTATTTTAATCATGTTTGTGTTACAAGGTGAATTTAAGAGCTTGGATTGAAAAGGATGTTAAAAGCATGAATTTAATGCTCAAGAATCACCAAAGCCAAGGATAGATCTTGTGAGATCAAGAATAAAGAATTCGTATGCCAAAGATCCAAGAAAACTGAGTGAGGAATGAAGAGAATCAAATATTTGAAGTGAAGAAAAGGAATCTTGAAATTGTCCTGAAAACAAACATATGCCTGAAAGTGTCCTGAAGAAGCATATTTTGAAACTCTGGGTCATTCTGTGAAATTGCACAGAGTGAAGCCTATTTTGGAAAACTATGTAAATTTGAGGCAATTTTTAGAGTTTTTCAACTAGGTGCAAAAGTTGGAGTTCCACAACTATAAATAGGACTCTCTAGGATGTTCTTAGGTATCATCTAGGGTTTGAGGAATGGAGCAAAAGTGTGGAGAAGCCGTCACCAAGAGTTTTTCTTCCTTTTCCTTATTTGTTTTATATTTTTCTTAAGAGATTTTAGTTCAATCATGTCTATGATTGGTTAAACCTCTTAGCTAGGGATAAGAAGTGAAGCTTGTAGCGTGATGGGATATTTTCTATACTTTGATTCATGTTTAAGTTGAACTATCTTTTATTCTAGTTTGATATATAAGGAATACTTTCAGTTTTTAATGGTTTGTTGTGACTCAAATTATAATAGATCTGCAATAGCTTTGAGTATGTTCTTTCCATGTATTGAGATGTGAAATTAGGCAATCCCGTTGTTCACCATCATCCCATGGGCATGGTTGGGTGATGGAATCCTTCTAATCTTCATGATTCTCTCATGATTGGTTGTAGGATTGGTAAATCCTGTTGTTTGCCTTGTCTCATGGGCATGGTTTGTGATGGAATCACTTCCAGTTCTCACACCTCTCATCCATTGAGAATTAGGTCAAAGGAAGTTAAATTTGGTTTTACTGAGATATCTTCCAATTCGATAAGATGGGACTCTGATTCTAGTTGCGTCATTGAATCAAGCATAAATCTCCCTGATCTCTACAAGTGGATCCTTGGAAACCCTAGTTTCCCACCTTTGAATTTCTTAAGTTTTCATTAAATCTCTCACAATTACTCTCTATACTTCTAGACTTATGTTTCCATCTTCTTCTAGTTCTAGTTCTAGTTGCTTTCAGAAAACATACGAGATTAGTCCCTGTTGATTCGACCTCAGTCTCACCGAGATTATTACTACATCGCAGCTCTACACTTAGGGTTGTGAACATGTATCCAAGGACCTTTGATCAAATCGGATGATCGATTGACCGAATCGATTTAACCATTTTTTGGCCATTTTATAGCCACTGTAAACAGTTCTCTATATAAAAAGGGCATTCAAACCTGGTACGAATTGATGGATTTTTAGTGTATTAGAAGCTTATATGCCGTCAACTCTTTTCCAACCATTCTAGGATCTAAACTTAAGAGATCTAAGTCATCTTCCTTATGATTTGTGGCTCTAATGAGGATTCCAACTCCATGATGAAGATGCACTTGGTCTCTTCCATTTTGTAGAGATTAAACACCGATCCTATTGGAAAATCATTGTTTGCACTCTCTAGAATTCCCATTTAGGTGAATTCCTACCTGGAACCAACTAACATAATTAGCTGTAGGAGATTTAACCCAACCCCACTACCTTTGCACTTTATAAGTACATCCTAAAGGTAGCTGATCATTTGAAACCAAAGAATATCGACATCAAAGTTCAGGGGAGGACAAGAGAAGTAGACTCAAGAAGTGAAGACATATTTCAAGCAAGGCACATCAATGTGGATCAATTCGATGAGTAAGGTTGTATTTATAGTCTATTGAGCTCACCTGGGTCCTTGTGTAGGACCGTCTCCGGCGAGAGTATACGTGGGTCCTTATATTACGATATAGGGGTTGTTGGTGAACCAATAGAAAATCAAATAAGTCCCCATGAGAGCCATTAACATGGGTGAAAATGTGTTCCACGAACATGGGTGTACGTGTAAGTATTTGTGTAGGACCGTCACCGACATGGGTGTGTATGTTCCAGCGACGCGGGTATGTATGTGTAGGTTTGTAGTCAACTTGTAAAATCATTGTAAAGGTTATCGGTGTGAACCTGTTGAAATCCTTCGAGATAGTGAAATTTGGTACACTCGAAGAGATTTCATCCACCAAGAGTGGAGTATGCAATTAGCCTAGCCATCATATATCACTGTGTTTGCGATGTGATTTAAGCATGCCGTTTCTACTATATTTGCGAGTTGAATGGTTTAATTCATATGAATGCAAAATGAGATTGTATGTTAGGCGCTTGATTGATTGGACACGTACACACAAGATACATTTCTTCCACATAGACTAGTAACTCAATTAGTTGAATCATTTATAGTCTATGTACTTAAAACCACTTGACTTGGAAGCCTATGTTTTGATTTCTTTCAATTAGCGCATTTTTAAGTGGTCTTATTCACCCCCCTTAGGACTTGGCCATAATTCTAAGCTTTGTAAGCTTCCACGTAGCGTGGTGTCATGTTAAATTACCAATGCAATTTCAAAGTGACCTTGAGTAAAATGGGTTTTTAAAATCCAGTGGGACTAGTTTTCCAATAAATTAGTATTTAAAAAAAAAAAAATGATTCTTTCCCAAAGTGGAGCCTCTAAGCAATATAGTTTCCAAAAGGTGTGCACGATGTTTGAGACATAAGGAAGTCTTCTAAACTTTCCAAGGGAAGGGGACACCAATTCAACAACAAACTTGGATTTGGTTTTCTCAGCTTCTCAATTTTATAGAATTCGTATGTAACATTTTAAGTGTTAGTAACTCTCAATGTCAATCCAGTTACATTATGATAAATAAAGTAGTGAAAGCATTAGTAAAAGAACATTCTATTCAAGGCAATTGTCCTTCATCAATGGAAAGACCTAATATAACCTAAGTGTGTTAAATCATAAGCTCTAACGACAATAAGACAACCTGGGCATACTTAATCAAGGATACATGTTAAATTTAACAATTATAGCGTTATAGTTAGATCTCTATTGTTGAGGCATAAAAATCAATTCAGAAGAAGAGAAGGGAAATTTTGAAGAAGACCAAATGCTACAACATTTGATTGTGCGGCGCACAACAGGAGCTGCTTTAGAAGTGTCATTGTGCGGCGCACAACAGGAGATGCTTTGGAAGTGTCATTGTGCGACACACAACAGGTATAGCCACATAATAAATATATGCGCACAATTGATCTTTTGAGAAGGGTCCGCACATGAGGAAGGCTATAAATACCCGTTATCTTCTATAATTGATTCATTCAAACGACACCAGAGTAGCAGAGGAGAATCCAGACTTCAGAAGAACTCAGGTATTGGAAGTACCCGTTGTGTGGTGCACAACGAGTAGTCTGCACAACTGAGTGGGGCGCACAACGTGTGTGCACAGCAGCCATGTCCGCACAATGAATCCACTGTGTGGACAGTCAGTTCAAGTGATAATTATTCATCTTGAAGGGGCAGTTCTGATGGCCCCCTGGCTATGAAAATTATAGGATAGGTGCTCCATGGCCTAATGAAGGGTCATACAAAATTTGAGGGTAAACGGACCCGAGGTTTTATCGTACGGGTCCAATTTACGATCAACGGTCACCGTTCCACGATCGGGGTTCAGATTTTGTTGACGTGCGTACAAAAATGTTTTCAGCCTTCACCATAAATTTAGAAGAGATCCGACGGCTGAAATGCCTAATATCTCAATTTCATTTAAAAGGGTCAGTGATTTAAAATTCTAGCCTTTGAGACAAGGTTGAGGTGATTCGCGCTTAGCAAGTGCTGTCAGGACGGCGCGGATAATTAATTTCTAGGTGTCTACTGAGTCCATGGTCCATGACGGACCACAAGCCTAGTGGGATCTACGGTTTTCCCAATTTTTTAGATTTTTCTAGTCCTCCTTGGTCGTTGCAC
>JAJHSJ010001126.1:0-39166 GCA_021015155.1 Magnolia officinalis | reverse complement strand
AAGGGCCGTGCATGATGGCATGGTGGCATGCATTGATAAAGGTTTGCTCATGGTGGAGGTTGAATCAGATTCGAAGATAGTGACAGATGTAATTCTTGGAAAATGCCCCTGTTCGTGGAGGTGGAGCCGTGGGTAAATAGGATCAATCTATTGAAGAATCAGGGAAATTACGTATTCAGTCATATTTTGCGTGAAGGAAACAGGCCGACCCAAACGACGACTCTTCATGTCCACTTGGCCTCTATTCCTATGGAAGTCAGAGGTCAGATCTTTCTAGATAAGGTCGGACTAGGGTCCATCAGGACGATTGCACATAGGTCTTAGCTAGATTTCACTTTTGGGCTCTTGTACATTGCTGGTCCGAGTTGAACGCTTATGATAGGTCACCCCGAGAATTTTGGCGTGGGTGCGGCCCGAATGAGTTTCCACAATGTAATTGGTTGTACATCCATCCTTTTGGTTATCAATGAAATAGTCCTTTTTGAAAAAAAATAAAAAAATATTCATGGATTGACTGCTATATTTGGACTTGTTAATGAGTTTCGCATACCCAAATGAGAAAATCGAAATTCAATAGAATTCATACCTTCATGGAGGTTTGCCAATGGGATGTTTGCTTTGGTCCTATCATTTGGACTTTTAATGACAACATTAAGAAGCCGAAAAGTACAATCATGGCGATATGGAGTTGGTAAGTATAGCTACTAAATTCGAGAATATTCTTTGAACTTGAGGGAGTTCCTTGATAATGCCACACTTCAATTTTGGCTATTTACTATATATTTAGTTTCGTTTTCTATTCAGGCTAACTGAGCATCGCCTGAAATGATATTCAGGCCAATCTTTTAAAATTTGTGAATGGGATTCTTATTAAACAATCGTGTGATTTTTATTTATTTATTTATTTTTTTTTTGCATCACTATCAGGTGTAACATATTCAAAAATAAAAAATAAAAAATATAACGCTGTGTTTTATATTTGCAGAAATTGTAGCAACGAACCAAATCCGTCGCTAATTTCTGAACAAGAAAAATCAACGGATTTTGTAATTTTTACGACCGATAGGATCTGTCGTTTATTTGTGACGGACTAAAACTGTCGTAGATTAGCGATGGATCCCATCCATTAGTTTTTTACGATGCAGCAAACATCGATGGACCATGCAACGGTGCAAGTCCGTCGTTAATTGTGTTTTGAGATGGATTTGGTCCATCACAAATTCACGATTTTGGTGTATTGATATATCTTGGATTTAACATAAAAGACTTAAGGCATTTAAGCTTTTATACATTGAAGCTGATTAATCAGAAGATTCTAGTAGATAGTTTACCATATATTGAAATTAAAATGACATTTGCTCGTGTTATGTATTGGGAAAATATCATCGTGGAGAATAATGGCGCCCTTTGAGTTGATCCACAGTAATATTTGTGGAAAAATGCAAAACCCATCTCTTAGTGTAAGCTTGTATTTGATCATCTTTGTTAATGATTATATAAGAATGATATGAGTGTACTTAATGAACCATCCACCTGAACAGTGAGATTTTTGGTGGCAATTTAGAGTGCTGCCACACCCATCTGGACCACGCTTTCATGTTTGAAACTCACCTGTACAAGTTCTAGGCTGATTTGACATCGAATTCGCCCGAGGTGGAAATGGTCCATACACACTTTTCGCTCTCTTCCGATGTACAGAATCCCTTTTCCTTGATGTAATGCCACACTTGCTACGGCAAATTGGTGGAGATAGGGATCTATGTCCTGAGTTCGTCCAGTACCAATACATCTTTCACACTCATATCTTGGTGTGTTATTGAAATATCCCCTATCTTCTGTGCTTCCAGGGGTCCCAAACTCGACCAATCGGTTGTCCAGAAGTTAACCTCTCCAAGGCCAGTTAACCACCTAGAGTGGTTGTTCAATAGAGGGAACAAGATTAAATTTTTTTTTTTTTTTTTTTCCAGAAGGGGAAGGGGGAGGATGCCGTCAAAATTAAGTTGTTATTGGCATTGATAAAATCAACCACATACTTTGTCCTAATGAAAGATCCCCACATACTTGAAGGGCTACTGAATCGCGAGGACCATACGAGCTTTATCTTAAGACTCATCATGATATCTTTGAGCTTTCTGCTTCCTAACCCTCTTGACTTTGGCAAGCGTTTCCAGGTCAACCAATGTAGCTTCTTTCGGCCGGCCTCCCATCCCCATAGAATATCGTAAACAACTTCTCCAGTGAAGCCAAGACCATAGCCGAAACATTCGCTGCAGTAAGAGTGTGGATTGGAATATTGGAAAGAACATGATTGACGAGTGTCAACCTACTCGCTTGAGATAGAAATTTGGCGGACCAACCCTGACATTTCTGTTGGATTTTTCCTAATAGTGGTTGGAAAAATACAGCTTTGGATCGCCCTTTGAATACTGACACACCCAAGTAAAGGAGGGAGGCTGAAGATCTAGGAATGCCAGTCAGCTTCTCGATTCTTCTGATTTTATTCCCTGATAGCTTGGAGGACACCAACAGTTTGCTCTTAAGCTTGTTAATTTTTTAGATCGACACCCTTTCAAATTGGAGCAGAAAAATTATTGACCGCCCTCAAGGAGTGTGGTTGCTCCAATTAACAAATATAACTATATAATCTGCATAGAGTAGGTGGGAAATTAGAGGGTAACCTCATCGCATTTGGAAGGGCTTGCGGACTCCTCTTTCAACCAACATATAGAAACTCCGGCTAAAGGCTTCAACAACTAATATGAATAAGCTAGGTGAATTGAGTCTCCTTGACGCAGGCCATGGGAAGATTTGAAGAAGCAGTAACTGTCCCCATTTATAAGCACTGAAAACCAGCAGTTATTCCAGGATTTTTTGACCAGCTGGATCCACTCCCGATTGAACCCGAACTTTAGCAGCACTTCCACTAGGAAACTCCAATCAACACTATCGTAGGTCTTTTACATGTCCTACTTCAGTAAAATGTTCCCTCCCCTCACTTTTCTATCAATATCCCGAAATACCTCTTGGGCTAGAGCTATGCTCTTCATCATGAAGTGGCCTATGACAAAATCCCCTTGCTTTACTGAGATAAGCTTGGGCAGCAACACATTTAACCTGCTCGCAACGAATTTGGAAAATATTTTATATACGCAGTTACAAAGACCGATGGGGCAAAAATTTAAGAACTTATTTGAATGGGCAGATTTTGGGATGTGATGCGTGGGATCATAGATGATATGAAAGCACATACACTCTCTCTCTTAAAAGAAGGCATTCCCAAAAGAAAGGTTTTATCATCTTTGAGAGTTTATGGGAAGTAATTCAGGATGTGTATTAAGGGGGAGTGTTGAATTAATGCCCTTTCAGTAGATATATGTATATGTGTTCCAATAAATGTACATGTACTTCATGAGATATAAGTATTTGTTCTAATACATGCACATTATAGAATACATATATTTGTTCCAATACATGCACGAGAAGAATGCTAATGGTTTTGAACATGCATCTATTCATGCTTACAAATTTGTGATAATGTGCATGTCTCTTAGTTGAAAGGCACATGCTCTTAGTTTTTTTAATGCACCTATTTAAGTAACTTTTCTTTGTTGAATGTACCTAAAAGTCTATAAATATGCCTATGCAATTCATTTTCCAGTTTAAAGAAGCAATACATTAATTCTCTATTCTCCTTAAAGTTCTCTTTTTCTAAACAGAAGGCTATATTAGCCCACAGTCATTTTTTGTTTTCTTCATTTTGTGAATGTGAATTAAGGAGTTATATATATGATAGGTGAGGCCTGTTATTTTTGTGAAGCACACCCGAAGGAATCTATCTATACATCCTTTTGAATGGGAAAAGATCGAATGTTTGGTGAACCAGGAACGACCGCTTACAGTGCAGATGCATGATTTAGGGTTTTAGCCCCACTTGATGTGTATTATATAGGTATTTAGTAACCGTTCTAGAGATGGGGCCGCCATGGCTAGACCATCAGAGAAATCTTTATCCCGACAAATCATCTTAATCTTTTTAATAATGAAGTCGAATGTAATGCTTTGCCCACTTTACGTTTTTAACTATCTATTGATCGAATCGTTTGTGGGGAGAGATTTTGCACGGAATCTATCTATCATTAAACCATGAAACACCCCAAGCAGAAGGAAACTTCATTCCACATTGAATTAGAAAAAAAGATACATTTCGTTGCCAATTTTCATCTGGCAATTGTATTATTCCACTCTCATGTAGCAAAAGAAACAGAACAAACAAAGTGAATCATCTGAACCATATCACTTCTACACATTTGTTCACTAAATGCGCCCAAAGATACCATTTCTATGACGCATGGATGGGCCATCATGAGCGTTATTGATAGAAACCGGACCATCAGGAAGTACGGTGTAAACCACCAGTGGGCTTCTCACGACATGAATGCCGTCCTTCCATGCAATGTAACCAGAAATTATGGGCTGCTGAGCAATGATGCCTCCGCTCACCTTAACTGTAAATGATTTTGTCTCACCCATCGATGTGAAAGAAAGGATGGACGGTTCGACAGACACTTGGAAGGATGGTGCATAGACAGTTGCATAATAGGTAGAGTTTGGAGACCCGACATTGGTTACTGTCCTGTGAAAGGTACCCCGAATGGATTGGCCATCTGGTATAGACAGTGCAAAGGATGGGTAGTTGAGGTCCCAAGCATTGCCAGTACTGTTGCCAGAGCATGTGCTTGAATCGCCGGTCACAATCCTCAATGTGGTGGTGTTGTAGCCCGAATTGCAGAGGAATTCAACGTAGTCTTGCTCAGTTGCATTATATACTAGCCCTGGATTTATGGCTGCCATGGGATTGATGTGGCCGGATCCGTAAGCAAATTCGGCATCTTCATTCTTCCTAGCGTCCATGATGTAAGCTGTCGAGGAATTGGTTTATTAGTAAAACTAAAAGACCCTGTACAATGTATTTTTGTGTCTGAACTAGGCTGTTCATCAGGTGGGCCCCACTGCATTTGGTCTGGTCCAAAAATCAGGCAAGTTGAGTTTTTATTTTTTCAAGTGGGGCCCATGGTTTCTTCTAACCATTCATTTCTTTCAAACAACCGTGCACTTGATGAACATGCCAACTAGATTTTCCAGTCACAACTCAACACACCTAATATATGGCTCGAAACACATGGGGGGGAAGAGGAAGTCATTTACATCACCTGTAGTCATGAGTGCGGATTTGATTGCTGCGGGGGACCAGTTCGGATAAGCAGCTTTGACAAAGGCGGCAGCACCGCTGGCATGTGGGCAAGACATTGAGGTGCCCGAGATTATGTTGTACTTGACGCTGGTGGTATCTGCATAGTAAATGGAAGGAGGGGCGACCGGTGACCAAGCGGCAAGGATGTCTACGCCGGGGGCCGTCAAATCCGGCTGTCCATTCATCCAAAGTTCAGTACATTAGAGGTTTCTCCAAATAGCACCAATCAATGGAAGCATCCAATAATCCACATTACCTTGAGAATGTCTGGAGTTATTGGGTTGGGTCCTCTAGAAGAGAAGGAGATGACGCGGGGAGCAGAAGCATCTTTCCATGTCTCGCCAGCAAGGATTGTTCCAATGGGGTTGCTGAAACCATGCAGTTTCATGTTTAGAAGATCCTTAAGCTAATGGTGTGTTTGGATGCAAAATCGAATTGAATCACGATTCATTCCTTGCTACTCTCCTCTTTGTTGAATTAGCCATTGCTACTATCCTTTTGTCAAGTTAGCCATTGCTACTCTCCTCCTTATTTATTAACCTTACTCTATCTACCTTTATGGCTTGGGCATGTGTCTTGAAATTCCAAGACTCCTATAATTCAATTTATTTTTCCTTTGGTGCAAGTGATGTGTTAAAGGTATCACAACTAGTGAGTCAAATATCTTATCATGGACAAAATGCGCTCTGGATGGAGACCCTTTTGGTCGTTGCGTAATTCCATGGGTTTGGGTAGTGGTGTACAAATCGATGTAAGTAATTCGCAGTGCGTGTTACATCACTTCCGGGATTGAATGTCGTAATTAGTTGCTCCATGAACAAATCATGACATGTAATTCATCTGACTCATGTGTTGTGTCGCCTCGAGGTGTTCACATAAATCAACGATAGCGTTAGACATGCCGGTGAATCTCGTAGTGTGAGAATGCAGGGCTAGCCGGATTTTCTATGAATTATTTTTCACATTGTGATGACTACTACATGTGATGAACCACACATACTTTATTGGCATGCATTCATATATATATATATTATATATATTATATATAGATATATATATTATATATATATATATATAATTATATAGAGAGAGAGAGAGAGAGAGAGAGAGAGGAGAGAGAGATGAGAGAGAGAGAGAGGAGAGGGAAAAGGTACTATACCTCGACCTCACGAGTCCGTCAATGAGGGTCGAGCTTGTGGGCCCCACCGTGATGCGTTTCGAACATCTACCCCATCGGTCAGATGCACCATTCCACCATGGGCTTAGGTCTCAAAAATCAAGTCAATCAGTGACTTGTGTGGGCCACAGCACATACAGAAGTGGAGAGGGGCCGTGCACCATTAAAACATTCATAACTATTTTTGAGGGCCCACCAAGATGTGTTTTGCAAATCCAGCGCATCCATTATGTGTGTCCCACTTGAATGAGGGTTCTGACCAAGTTTCAGGTGCATGAAAAACTCAGGTGGGCCCCGCCAAGTGCTTTTATATGTTTTGACGGTGTCTTCACATAATTTTAGATGGTATGGCCCACCTGAGTTCTGTATACGGCTGATTTTTGGATATCCCATAATTTAAAGGGGACCCATCAAATGCACGGTGTTGATGGTCGACACACATCACGGTGGGGCCACACAGCTCGACCTCACGGGAGTTATCGTCAGCTCGAGCATTGTACCTTTCCCATATATCTATATATATATATATATATATATATATCTATATATATATATATATATATAAATATATTATAGATTATATATATATATATATATATATATATGTGCATACTGTGGTATCAGTATGCTTCTGACGTCCCTGTGGAACAGAGATGATTGGGGTATCGCTTACTCAGTAGATTGAATGTAGTCCAATACTTTCGCACCATCTTCGACACTGAGAAGAGTACTTGGCAATGGATAAGAGAAGGCAAAATCTGAGTATGCACTGTCAGCCATGATGTTGCCCAATCCTCCGGCCTCCATCACCCCAGAACCATCATAGATGTAGTCACAGAGGACGATCTTCCCTCGCACTTTATATGAATTGAGAGATCCGGTATCGCAGGATCTTGAAATATCAGCGTTTGCACCGGCTGATACATTTGGAGCGGATCCTCCATATATCATCGGGTATGATGTACCATTGAGTTCAAATGGATTGATGGCGTTTCCCTGCCGGCAAATGAAGGAATGATATCAGGCAAAATCAGATTGAAAACTTCATCCCCACGGTACACAATACAAACATGTACCGTGATCAAAACATCTAATATGATGGGTCACCATGTTGATACGGCAAATTCCTAGACAATTCAACCATCCGATTGTGGTGATTTTTGCAGATTGAATTTGAGGCAATGCTCATTTCTAATTCAATCATCTTGTTTTTTTTTTTTTTTTTTTTTCTCAATATGGTTTCATTGAGTAATCCACATGACTTACAGTGAAGCTCTGTCCATTGCCAAGCGCCACTTGGGACACAAACTTCCGGTCGATTGTGCTTGCGGCCACCGTCAAAGTCCAAGGTGCGTAGTTGGAGACAGATACTGGGTATGGGCCAGAGTTTCCAGCTGAATTTGAGGTCAAGATCCCATACTTCATTGCATGGAATGATCCAATTGCAATGGGGTCATGGAAGTACGGTGATGGATAATCAGAACCAAGGGAAACCGATATGATGTCGACACCATCTGCTACTGCATCGTCAAAAGCAGCCAAGATATCAGCCACCCACATCCAGACGACCAGCATACTTTGTACACGGCAATTCTAGCTTGCGGGACTGCGCCTCTTGCAATGCCTTTGGCTAACCCATGGTAGCTTGCAGGTACAGCTCGGCCTGCTGCTGTGGAAGAAGTATGGGTCCCATGTCCTTCTGAGTCTCTCGGAGATTTGAAGTCTGTATCATCATAGTAGTTATCGCTGTTGTAGTATCGAGCTCCAATGAGCTTGCTGTAAATCCAAAAATTCCATTAAAAGATCTAAAAATTAACACGAAGAAACATCTACTTGAAGAGAATATAAATTCTATTAAACATTCACTTGGCCAATGAATTTTATTTGTGGGGCTCATCTGAGATGATCCAAATCACCACGGTGTCCAATGGTGAGTGGGAGCACTGTAAAATCTTCCCCATTGGTGGATCCTAACCATCCGGTATGACCCTCTTTAAATGCAGGTCATTGCTTTACTTTTTCATTTTCATCATCTTCATTGAATGGCTAGGATCATCTAAAAGGGGAGGTATTAAGGCATGCGACGCCCTTACCTGCCTTCAGCAAATTAATTAGAATTAAAGGGGGGAGTAAAATTAATTACTTGTTGCAGGTGAAGTTATCTACAGTCTGGCAAATCCCTTTCCATTTTGCTGGAGGTGCGCCGAACCCAACGTCGCTGAAGCTCTCGGACTCAGGCCAGACACCTATGGACACCAAAAACACAACTAAGATACTGGAATTTGTGCATTCTGATCATACCTATGCATGCATTTTGTTGAACTAAATATCAGGAAATTTCATCGTATTTTATGATTAATCAATCTAATTTTGGTGCAAATTTTCAAGATATATCATGAAATTTGGTGCGTAGTCTTAGTTTGGTTGCACCAAATTTCGTGATATATGCAACCACAAAAACTATGCTAATCTTGATTTTTAATCATAAGATTCAAATCAATTTCTTGAAGGATTAAGGTATATACTACTAGAAGTAACGCATATACCTGTATCTAACACACCCACAATAACATCTCCTTCATGAGGAAGGTTCAAATAATTCTGTGGCAAGCCCGTGAAATCCCATGATCTTGTAGTGTGGAGCTGCAGCTTGGTGTTAGGGAGTACCGAAACGACTCCTTCCATCTCTGTAATCACAATCAATAGTTAAAATTCCCATTCTTTCTCATTGCCGATGGCATCCTCTCGGTTGATTTTATTCATTGCATTGGTACTTCCCAAAAGTATAGCGATCGTCTCACCTGAAAACATGGCTGCTTCTTCATCTGATAATTTAGCAGCGAATCCATTGAAACTCTTCCCATAGCTATAGGCTAATGACTCTTTGGCCTTGGAGCTACTGCATACATGCAATTTCAAAAGAGAACTCCCATTAATTTGGGTCTATGTTGAGAAACAAGACGGTTGTTGTTATCAGTTGTCTCTCCTGACCATATGCATGCATTTGTTTACTAGAGCTCAATTTCAGTGCACACATTATATACCACATATCTCACCATCCAATGATGGCAGGCAGGAATCCTGACATGCATTTTGAAAGGGAGGTTTTTCAAAATGCATGTTGGGATAATCCCATTTCACAACTTGTTCTTGGATTCCCGCCAGCTGCTACTGGATGGTGGGAGGTACTCGGTTACAGTACAAGCGGTGATGATTAGTACACATTATGTGTATAAAATTTCCTTCTCATGTTATCATCATCGTCGTCATCCAGTTATTGGCTATATGAGTAACCTTCCAAGAACATCTTCCAGCATGGTGTGGTGCGACGCCACGGACACTCCTTCCTTGGGAAGATTTCCCATGTATACAACATAAACCTGTACAAAATACCCATTTTAGTTCTTAATGATCCTTTATGTGAAAATTATGAAATAAGTATAGAGAAATGAATGTGGTTTTACCTTTCTTTCCTGACAATGGCAAGTGAGCGCAATTACAGCTAACAAGAGGGGGTAGAAAAGGGAACGGAAGTTCGCCATTTTCCCCTCTTGCTAGCTACTACTGAGTGGAAGAATGAGTTGCATCTTACGGCAGATGTTGCAGCTATTTATAATCAATTTTCTGGGATGGATGCTTGACAACATCCAATTGCAGGCCATAATACGTCAATTGCTGGCTTTGGTTAGTAATCATCGCCCCATTTCAAATAAGAAAGAAAGAAAGAAAAAAAAAAAATACCGCCCTCAAGCATCATGCTGTCTCTTTTCTTGTTCTTGGTTGGCTTGTATGTATGATGAATTTTCTTAATTAAACTGCATTTTCATGGGTGAAAGCATGCCAATGCGGCACACGTCTGCAATATCTAAGTTGTTTATCACATGGATCCTGCCGTGTGGATGGGCTGGTCTGATCTTTTGATGGACAACACATGTTTGGAAAGAACGGACGGTTATAAAAGATCCATATTCAGCAGTCATGTTCGTCCCCACCTGATGACCAGACTGATCTTATTTTCTGGCCAGGACATAAACAAGTGGGGTCCCACATTATGCATGGCTTGGATGTTAGACACGTTTGCCACATTAGCACGTGCGGCCACGTGTAGATGGGTGTGTAAGGGGAGCAAGCCACTGGTCCGGTACTTTGCATGGATTCAATCTACATATGTTACAAAAGAATAAACAATGGCAGTTTTGGTTAATACAGGTTATGCGGACGCGATTTTTCTACAACTACGCTACCCGTTCACAAAAGAGATCTACCACTATGATTTGTGTGACATCCAGTCCATCCATCATTTGGGCCAGCCATGTTAGCAGGTGAAAACAAAAATCAGGTGGATATAAAACTCAAGTGGACCACACCACAAAGGAAAGTAGGGATGGGATGCCTACCATTGATGCCTTATTTGGCCCACCAAAGTTATGGATCGTGTTGATATTTGGGTCCATTTATCATGATTGGAAGCCCCTTATGAACGGTTTGGATGGCATGTAAACATCATGATGGTCCTAGGAAGTATTTAACGGTGGGCGTTACGTCTCCAATTTTTCCAGTGGTATGACCCACTTGAGTTTTGGAGCGGCATGATTTTGGGCTCACATCCTAACATTAGCTCATGCAAATCATGTACTGAGCAGATGTCACACACACATCACAACCGGTCCCACGGAAGTTTTCGGTTGCACGGGCTCCTCACAACAAGTGATTGTAGAAATTCGGTCCGGCATTCACCTCGGCTTTCGAGTGACCCGTCATTGGTAAGGAGCAGAAAAAGACAAGAGAGAAAGCTGAGTTACTTCGGTGTTAATAAGGTCAAAATGGATTTTTTGTCTGTTTCCTTTGTCCTCGGGGAAGTCATGCCTTGACAATGCTCAGCTACGGACACCAATTCAATCAAGGCTACAGTTAGAGCTGGGCATTTCAGATCCGATCCGGTGGATCCAACCCAATTAGACCCGATCCGACTCGGCCCGATTTGAACTGAACCGACGGTCTGGATCGGTGCGGATCAGGTAGCCCCATCTAGATCTGAAATCTTTTCGGGTCGAGTTCGGATTGGGCCTAATCCGACCCAATTCGATCCGGAATCCAATCCGATTGGATCCGATTCGAACCGATCCGGTCCGGACCATCTGTATTTGAAATGGGTTCCAGCTATTTACCTTTGTAGTAGTAGACAAGAAGCTTTTGCTTTCAATCGTGCGATTGACTTGGGTGTGAAATGGAAGAACCGATCGTGGAGAAGCGGATGGGAAACTGTCTTAGTGAATTTGTGTGGGTTAGAAAACGGGAGTGAGACAGGAGATAGTTTTCCTAAAGGAAACCATCACTGGACGACTGGAGGTTGTGAGATGTCGATGAGAGGTTAATTTTCTCTCGAGATATTAGATCTGCAAATCTCGGACTAGGAGCTTAAGAGATGCTAAAAGGAGGTGCTGTCGCCGACCACGTGGTTGAAAGAGCAGCCCACGAAGATTCCATCCGTCAATTCTGTTAACTGCATTGCAAGCAAAGGCAATGAGATGCCGTCACAGTTGACGGCTCCGTTAAGAGGGAAGAACGACTCGACGATAGGACTTCATACAACTCATATGATACTCCCGCTCCGTATGACACTTGATACACAGGCACTCCAATATTGCATACATGATATATATTAACTCACATCTGGACCGATCCAAACCATGCCCAATCCGATCCGACTCAATTTTCCTGACCGAGTCGGACTCGAATCAGATCAGGCAATCCACATTTCGGATCAGTCCGAGTCAGGTGACCTGGACTCGGTCCCGGATTGGATCGAGTTCGGATCGGACCATTGAGATTTTGGATCGGATCAAGTTAGACCCAATCCGATCCGATCTGGACTGATGCCCAGCTTTAGCTATGGTAATCTAATGTAACCCTAAGCAATGTGGAGCCCACTGTGATATTTCATGAGTCTGATCCAAAACTAAAGTAGGCAGCACCACAGGAAACATTAATTGCAGATGCCCACCGCCTAGATCTTTCTGAGGTCCACCGTGATGTTTATGTTTGATAAATCAGTGCAGTTAAGCTGTGTTGAAGGCACGGTGATTTCTGTATCATCCCTCTCATGGGTACAAGTTATTGCCGATCACACTAGCTCACAAAAAAACTTGGATTTTTTTATTAGTAATAGATAGCGCACTACACAACATAACTTTTAGCTTCTAAAACTTCCCCATTAGATCCACAACGTCCATAAAATTTTTTAGATCATTTTAGAGGATGGCTACAAAAATGAAGCACATGCAAAGCTCAATCGGACCACACCATAGAAAGCAGAAGGGATTGAACAAACTACCATTTTGCGGTAAGCTAACGGTATTCAGTCCCTTCTTCAAAATATCCCACATTTTACTGTAAGCTAATGCGGTGGCGGATGCCTTGGCAAAGATGTGGACCGGCGGGTGGCCCAATTCCAGATACTTGAGTAGATCTAATCATCCCACCCCTATTAGAGGTCTCCTCACTCTAGATAATGTGGGTTTGGGGGTGATTAGAAAAGGTTAGTTCTTGTATGGGTTATACGATAAGTGAGGTTGGGCTATACAATAAGTGAGGTCGTTGTTCTTTGTTGTTGTGATGCCCACTTGAAATGTATTTTGTTCATATAAAATAATAAAGTTTTCTCATTTTAAAAAAAAAGGTCCATGTGACCTTAGGGCTTGCTTGGTTTTATAAAGTAAACGTAATTGCATTGTAAATAGGTAATAATTATTTCCATGTGTAATTACCGCATCATTTTCAAGAATTGATTTGACTCTTACTTTTCTCAGCGCTAAAATCGAGGATGTTGCCAAATATTTGTGGGGCCCACCATGATGTACGTGGATTATCTACACTGTCCATCCGTTGTGCCAACCGAATTTAGGGTATGAGCCAAAAAATGAGTCAGATTTCAAGTTCAAGTGGACCATAGCACAAAAAAAAGGTAATTAAACACCCACCGTTAAAAACTTCTCCGGGCCACTGTTTACTTTGGTGCGGGCCACTTCAATGTTGGATCTGCCTCATTTTTCTGCTCATGTCTCAAAATGTCATGGTAAAGCAGATGGATAACAAGGATATGTCATATACATCATGGTGGGGCCCATAAATTTAAGTTAATCCTTTTGGACTGTTTTCCCAAGCAGAAGTACCTGCCTATTTCCAAACAGGGCGAAAATGTAACAAGTAGGTATTTACAGGGCATTTACAATGATTTTGAAAAATCAAACATTTACAATGATTTACAATGATTAGGTGTAGGTTTAGGTTTAGCGATTTGAGAATACATTTAGGTTTTAGGTTTAAGTTTAGGTTTTAGGTTATATGTTAAGGTTTAGGTTTTAGGCTTAAGTTTAGGTTATAGGTTTAGGTTTAGGTTATAAGTGTAGGTTATAGGTTTAGGTTTAAGTTAGGTTATAGGTTAAGGTTTAGGGAATTGAGAAAAAGGTTAAGGTTTAGGTTTAGGAAATTGGGTTCAGGTTCGGGATCGGGTTTAGGTTTGGGTTTTCAAGTTAGGTTTAGGTTTAGGTTAAAGAGTTGAGATTAGGATTAGGTGAAGGTTTAGGTTGAGGGATTTGAGAATATGTTAAGGTTTAGGTTTAGGAATTCGGGTTCAGGTTTGATATCGGGTTTAGGTTTGAGTTTTCAAGTTTAGGTTTAGGTTAGGGAGTTTAGATTAGGATTAGGTGTAGGTTTAGGTTTAGGGATTTGAGAATAGGTTAAGGTTTAGGTTTAGGAAATCGGGTTCGGGTTTGGGATCGGGTTTTAGGTTTGGGTTTTCAAGTTTAGGTTTAGGTTTAGGTTAGAGAGTTGAGATTAGGATTAGGTGTAGGTTTAGGTTTAGAGATTTAAGAATACATTTAGGTTTTAGGTCATAGGTTTTGGTTTAGGTTAAGGTTATAGGTTTAGGTTTAGGTTTAGGTTATAAGCTATAGGTTTAGGGAATTGAGAATAGGTTAAGGTTTAGGTTTAGGAAATCGGGTTCGGGTTCAGGATCGGGTTTAGGTTTGGGTTTTCAAGTTTAGGTTTAGGTTTAGGTTAGGGAGTTGAGATTAGGATTAGGTGTAGGTTTCGGTTTTAGGATTTGAGAATACATTTAGGTTTTAGGTCATATGTTTAAGTTTTAGGCTTAGGTTTAAGTTATAGGTTTAGGTTTAGGTTTAGGTTATAAGTGTAGGTTATAGGTTTAGGTTTAGGTTAGGTTATAGGTTAAGGTTTAGGGAATTGAGAATAGGTTAAGGTTTAGGTTTAAGAAATCGGGATCGGGTTTAGGTTTGGGTTTTCAAGTTAGGTTTAGGTTTGGGTTAGGGACTTGAGATTAGGATTAGGTGTAGGTTTAGGTTTAGGGATTTGAGAATAGGTTAAGGTTTAGGTTTAGGAAATCCGGTTCGGGTTCGTGATCGGGTTTAGGTTTGGGTTTTCAAGTTTAGGTTTAGGTTTAGGTTAGGGAGTTGAGATTAGGATTAGGTTTAGGTTTAGGTTTAGAGATTTGAGAATACATTTAGGTTTTAGGTCATAGGTTTTGGTTTAGGTTAAGGTTATAGGTTTAGGTTTAGGTTAATGTTGAGGTTTAGGTTATAAGCTATAGGTTTAGGGAATTGAGAATAGGTTAAGGTATAGGTTTAGGAAATTGGGTTTGGGTTCGGGTTCGGGTTCGGGATCGAGTTTAGGTTTGGGTTTTCAAGTTTAGGTTTAGGTTTAGGTTAGGGAGTTGAGATTAGGATTAGGTGTAGGTATAGGTTTAGGGATTTGAGAATACATTTAGGTATTAGGTCATAGATTTGGTTTAGGTTAAGGTTATAGGTTCAGGTTAAGGTTTAGGTTTAAGTTAATGTTAAGGTTAAGGTTTAGGTTTTGGTTATAAGCTATATGTTTAGAGAATTGAGAATAGGTTAAGGTATAGGTTTAGGAAATCGGGTTCGGGTTTAGGTTTGGGTTTTCAAGTTTAGGTTTAGGTTTAGGTTAGGGAGTTGAGATTAGGATTAGGTGTAGGTTTTGGTTTAGAGATTTGAGAATACATTTAGGTTTTAGGTCATAGGATTTGGTTTAGGTTTAGGTTAAGGTTTAGGTTTAGATTTAGGTTATAAGCTATAGGTATAGGGAATTGAGAATAGGTTAAGGTTTAGGTTTAAGAAATCGGGTTCGGGTTCGGGATCGGGTTTAGGTTTGGGTTTTCAAGTTTAGGTTTAGGTTAGGGAGTTGAGATTAGGATTAGGTGTAGGTTTAGGTTTAGGGATTTGAGAATACATTTAGGTTTTAGGTCATAGGTTTAGGTTTTAGGCTTAGGTTTACGCTATAGGTTTATGTTTAGGTTATAAGTGTAGGTTATAGGTTTAGGTTTAGGTTAGGTTATAGGTTAAGGTTTAGGGAATTGAGAATAGGTTAAGGTTTAAGTTTAGGAAATCGGGTTCGGGCGTGATTGGCTTTAGGTTTGGGTTTTCAAGTTTAGGTTTAGGTTTAGGTTGGGGAGTTGAGATTAGGATTAGGTGTAGGTTTAGATTTAGGAAATCGGGTTCGGGTTCGGGTTTAGGTTTGGGTTTTCAAGTTTAGGTTTAGGTTTATGTTAGGGAGTTGAGATTAGGATTAGGTGTAGGTTAAGTTTAGGTTTAGGTTGTAAGCTATAGGTTTAGAGAATTGAGAATAGGTTAAGGTATAGCTTTAGGAAATCGGGTTCAGGTTCGGGATCGGGTTTAGGTTTGGGTTTTCATGTTTAGGTTTAGGTTTAGGTTAGGGAGTTGAGATTAGGATTAGGTGTAGTTTAGGTTTAGGGATTTGAGAATACATTTAGGTTTTAGGTCATAGGTATAAGTTTTAGGCTTAGGTTTAGGTTTAGGTTATAAGTGTAGGTTATAGGTTAAGGTTTAGGTTAGGTTATAGGTTAAGGTTTAGGAAATTGAGAATAGGTTAAGGTTTAGGTTTAAGAAATCGGGTTCGGGTTCGGGATCGGGTTTAGGTTTCAGTTTTCAAGTTTAGGTTTTGGTTTAGGTAAGGGAATTGAGATTAAGAATAGGTGTAGGTTTAGGTTTAGGGATTTTAGAATACATTTAGGTTATAGGTTATAGGTTATAGGTTTAGGTTTAGGTTTAGGTTATATGCTATAGTTTTAGGGAATTGAGAATAGGTTAAGGTATAGGTTAGGAAATCGGGTTCGGGTTCGGGATCGGGTTTAGGTTTAGGTTTAGGTTTAGGTTAGGGAGTTGAGATTAGGATTAGGTGTTGGTTTAGGTTTAGGGATTTGAGAATAGGTTAAGGTTTAGGTTTAGGAAATCCGGTTTGGGTTCGGGATCGGGTTTAGGTTTGGATTTTCAAGTTTAGGTTTAGGTTTAGGTTAGGGAGTTGATATTAGGGTTAGGTGTAGGTTTAGGTTTAGGGATTTGATAATAGGTTAAGGTTTAGGTTTAGGAAATCCGGTTTGGGTTCTGGATCGGGTTTAGGTTTGGGTTTTCAAATTTAGGTTTAGGTTTAGGTTAGGAAGTTGAGATTAGGATTACGTGTAAGTTTAGGTTTGGAGATTTGAGAATACATTTATGTTTTAAGTCATAGGATTTGGTTTAGGTTAAGGTTATAAGTTTAGGTTAAGGTTTAGGTTTAAGTTTAGGTTTAGGTTATAAGCTATAGGTTTAGGGAATTGAGAATAAGTTAAGTTATAGGTTTAGGAAATTGGGTTCGGGATCGGGTTTAGGTTTGTGTTTTCAAGTTTAGGTTTAGGTTTAGGTTAGGGAGTTGAGATTAGGATTAGGCGTAGGTTTATGTTTAGAGATTTGAGAATACATTTAGGTTTTAGGTCATAGGATTTGGTTTAGGTTAAGGTTTTGGTTAAGGTTTAGGTTTAGGTTATAAGCTATGGGTTTATGGAATTGAGAATATGTTAAGGTATAGGTTTAGGAAATCGGGTTCGGGTTCGGGATCGGGTTTGGGTTTTCAAGTTTAGGTTTAGGTTTAGGTTAGGGAGTTGAGATTAGGATTAGGTGTAGGTTTATGTTTAGGAATTGGAGAATATATACATTTAGGTTTTAGGTCATAGGTTTAGGTTTTAGGCTTAGGTTTAGGTTTAGGTTATTAGTGTAGGTTATAGGTTTAGGTTTAGGTTAGGTTATAGGTTAAGGTTTAGGAAATTGAGAATAGGTTAAGGTTTAGGTTTAGGAAATTGGGTTCGGGTTCCGGATCCGGTTTAGGTTTGGGTTTTCAAGTTTAGGTTTAGGTTTAGGTTAGAGAATTGAGATTAGGATTAGGTGTTGGTTTAGATTTAGGGAGTTGAGAATACATTTAGGTTTTAAGTTTAGGTTATAGGCTATAGGTTATAGGTTTAGGTTTAGGTTTAGGTTTAAGTTATAAGGTATAGTTTAGGGAATTGAGAATAGGTTAAGGTATAGGTTTAGGAAATCGGGTTCGGGTTTGGGATCAGGTTTAGGTTTCTGTTTTCAAGTTTAAGTTTAGGTTTAGGTTAGGGAGTTGAGATTAGGATTAGGTGTTGGTTTAGGTTTAGGGATTTGAGAATAGGTTAAGGTTTAGGTTTAAGAAATTCGGTTCGGGTTTGGGATCGGGTTTAGGTTTGGGTTTTCAAGTTTAGGTTTAGGTTTAGGTTAGGGAGTTGAGATTAGGATTAGGTGTAGGTTTAGGTTTAGAGATTTGAGAATACATGTAGGTTTTAGGTCATAGGTTTTGGTTTAGGTTAAGGTTATAGGTTTAGGTTTAGGTTAAGGTTTAGGTTTAGGTTATAAGCTATAGGTTTAGGGAATTGAAAATAGGTTAAGGTATAGGTTTAGGAAATCGGGTTCGAGTTTGGGATCGGGTTTAGGTTTGAGTTTTCAAGTTTAGGTTTAGGTTTATGTTAGGGAGTTGAGATTAGGATTAGGTGTAGGTTTAAGTTTAGAGATTTGAGAATACATTTAGGTTTTAGGTCATAGGATTTGGTTTAGGTTAAGGTTATAGGTTTAGGTTTAGGTTATAAGATATAGGTTTAGGGAATTGAGAATAGGTTAAGGTATAGGTTTAGGAAATCAGGTTCGGGTTTGGGATCGGGTTTATGCTTGAGTTTTCAAGTTTAGGTTTAGGTTTAGGTTAGAGAGTTGAGATTAGGATTAGGTGTACGTTTAGGTTTAGAGATTTGAGAATACATTTAGGTTTTAGATCATAGGATTTGGTTTAGGTTAAGGTTATAGGTTTAGGTTTAGGTTTAGGTTAAGGTTTAGGTTTAGTTTTGTAACGCCCTAAAAATCTGGGGTCGAGTAGAAACTCAACACCCGAGTTCCAACACATCACTTATGCAACACATTTAATGATGATTGTATGTTGTATGTATTGGTGCATAAAACATGAGTGAGAATAACCCAAAACAGTAAACATAATCCCGAGACAGTTATAATACGCAAGTGAAAGACTGAAAAGAATATGTATAACCTTATAAACCATTCCAGGTCCCTTGAAATATGTATGCATTGCCAGGTCAAGAATTACAAGTACTGTTTCAAAATACAAAATGTCAAAATTATAGTAGTCTGCTACAAGTGAAACCGTGGAGTCCTGTCGATCAGAACGGTCTAAATGAATCCGCCTGAATACTGCATATAAGAGAAGGCGTCCTTGTCATCTTCAAAGTCTGGCTCCGCTTCGTAGGCATCGCCACCATTTGCATCTAAGATAGGGTTTGGTTGGTGTGTACAACACTATCCCGTAACGTGGGAGTGGGTGATCAACTCAGTGGAACAATAAAGCAAAGGTTAACATGTTATCAATTCAATCAAGCGGTAATGATAAAGCAGTAAATCACACATCCCTAAGTACTCTTATTAATGCAAGTATGGTATGTATGTATGATGCATGCCCTCGCCTACGCTCCCTCAGCGACTCCTTACAATCACGGCATGCCACACTCCCTCAGTGCTTGACCATCAACGCTGAACGCACACATAATGCGGTGCATGAACGTGATTACCAAGTCCCTTATTAGTCATTTTCATACAGCAGGATTGAAAAACTAAGGTACCTCCCTAATATCACTTCCCAAATAAGGATCCATTCTAGGGTCGTCAGTCCTAGTAAACTCATACGATGATACAGTTCTAGGTCACTGCAAAAGGGCTCGTCGCCTTATCAGTACAGGCCTAGTTATACTATAGTTGCTATGGAAATACTCATTGCCTCGTCGTAGACTCAGAGTATGCTCAAGGTCAATACAAAGGGCTCGTCACCTTATCAGTGTAGGCTGATAACTTGAATATAGTGTCCCATACCACCGTATTCGGCTCATGAGTCTGGGTTGCTCACTGGTCACTATGGGGAGGCTCGTCGCCCCAGCGTAAGCCAACAGCTCTACCACGGTGTCCCATACCACCATGTCCGACTCATGAGTCTTAGCGAATCAAGGTACCAAGGTTAATAGGGATTTCACTGGTGAGTTTGGTACCCTAGGTTTAAGCAGTAGTGTCCAAACATGGTTAACATACATCGGGCCAATTGGGTTATTTGATGGGCTCGATTAGCACGAGCACACATCGAGCTAATCGACATGAAGCGCATAAGTACTCCGTGTGGCCTAACCACTATAATCAATCGATATACGACTCGGATTCATCAGGCGCATCTCATGTAATAGGACAAAGTCAGCCACTACTTCGAGGCCTATTACCGATTGCCTGGACTATATAATAGCCCCAAACACACCCAATTACAACGATCTAGCATAGGAGATACTCAAGCAGTAATGAGCAATGATTCAAATCATACAATCAGTTGAGCATGCTATGAAGTACAACATAAACATGAATCCACACTTATGCATTTCTAGGTAAAAGCAATGAATATGAAACAAGGCATATGGAGGAAATCGTTCACATCATTAGAGTGGCTGAGAATCCTATCTCAACACCCATTTAAAGAACAGTTTATAAGTATTTATTGATACTGACGTGTTTATAAACACTTAGTATACACATTATATCATACATGGTATGTATTTGTTAGCATACATATTAGGGCAAGTCCTTTCGTCAAAGGATTACCGCCTACACAACATTCGCATAACCATGATAGTTAGTCATGCCGTACACTAACGTAAGGTTTATACTCATTTAGTCTTTTACTCAAACACTTAGGCTACGCATTGTAACATACAAGACGTATGTTAATAAACACGTATTAGGCTAATCCGTTCACCCAGAAGTTGATACACATGCATCTAGCATACATAAACAACAATTAATCATGGCAAGCACAAATATGAATTTCATACATATATGGTATTTTCTACAAATACGAGGAATATAGTATATTCAACCTGGCTAACGTATAACTGAAAAACGGAACGGACATCACTTTATACATGTGAAATAGCGTCCACGTTAGTAATATATCATTAACCGACATTGAAAGCCTTAAAAACCATAACCTATATGTTTATAGTCCGCACTTTACGCCGATAAACGCATAACGAAGCCGTCTTAAGCACGTAGTCTTTGTCACGGGCAGAATGACAACATATAGCATGAACTAGATTAGTTATTTCATCCTTTCACTGTTTGAAACCCTAGAACGGATTAGGGTTAGGTTTTCTTACCTAAGAACAGGATCGGTATCGCCGGTAGAGCGATACAGAAGTGATGGTAAGGCACGTGGAGTAGTGGGATCGAATCCTAGGATGAAGCGCCTACTCTTCTCTCTCTCACTTTCTCTCTCTTTCCTTGTCTTTCCTAGGGTTTTCTCAAATTTGTATGGAGGGAATGAGAGAGGGTTTAAGGTTCTTATATAGGCCTAAAACTGATGGAAATGGCTCCAGGGCCAAGGTATACTTAGGCTATGTCCAAAGAGAGACTGTTCCGTCTCAACGGAGCACTTCCAGAGGCCCCCCTTGAGCCAAAGGTCGGACTTAAGCTTACTAACCTTGGATCTAGGTCGGGTTAAGTTTTCGTTCCAGTCGGGTACCCAGATCACACGTGGTGGACCAGTTTCAGTTCAACGGTCACCGAAACTCGATTAGGGTTACAAGTACACTGCCATGTATGAGAAATTTTTCCTGATCCGAGGGTATATTTGGGTTAGATTCTGACGGTCTGATTGCTTATATTCGGCCCGCAAGTGACGAGTTACTTAAATTTAAATTCATTCTAAAGAAAACGACGTTTTCTCACACTCTTCGCTCTAGGCTCAAGTGAATAGCCTTGGGACACTATCTGGTGTTGATTTCCGAGATGGTTGTCCAGTCCAGTAAGGCAGTCTTAACTATATAATTTCGTAGTAACGGACTCTCTACGTGTGGTCCATCTCTAATACGGAGTTTCACTGTGCTCCCGAGAGCAACTGGGTAATGAGATGGATCCTAGATTTTAGGGTAACCTAACATCAATGATTCTATAAGTTTTAGGTCTTGCAGATCGTATTTAAAGTGGATTAAACGGATTTTGTAACTAATCTAGTTTAACACTTAGTTAAACTCGTCTAATTTCTAAAGGATTTAGTCCTTAGTGATTTCTGGCTGAGGCGACACTTGGGTCTTAGTACGGATTTTTTCGAGATGTTACAATCTACCCCCCTTAAAGAAAAATTTCGTCCTCGAAATTAGTACATTTTCGTACTCTTCGAGAATCTGAGGGTAGTTCTTTCTGATCTCGGCTTCAGTTTTCCAAGTAGCCTTTTCCTCAGTATGATGTGTCCACAGTACCTTCACAAGTGGGATGACCTTGCTACGCAACACTTGTTCCTTCCTGTCTAGAATACGCGTCGGATGTAGTACATACGTAGCGTCCTCGCTCCACTGCACTTGCTCTCATTTGATGATATGGGAAGGATCAAGAACGTACTTCTTTAGCATGGAAACATGAAATACGTTATGCACACCCGCAAGTGGAGTGGGTAAAGCAAGGCAGTATGCCACCACACCCACTCAGTCTAGTATCTGGAACGGGCCAATGAACCGCGGTGTAAGTTTCCATTTCTTGCCAAAACGTAAGACTCCCTTCATGGGGAAAACTCGGAGGAATAAATGGTCTCCAACTTCAAACTCAAGCGGTCGACGCCTCGTATTGGCATAGCTCTTCTGTCTGCTATGGGCCGTCAGAAGTCGACGCCTGATAATATCGATCTTCTCTGAGGTCGCCTGTACTAACTCTGGGCTAATCAAACTGCACTCACCAATCTCTGCCCAGCAATGCGGTGCTCGACAGGGGCGCCCGTACAAGGCCTCGTAAGGAGTCATGCCAATACTCTCCTGAAAGCTGTTATTGTAGGTGAACTCTGCATACGGAAGACAATCATCCCAACTGTCCTTAAAATCTAAAACATGGTCCCGCAGCATATCCTCCAAAATCTGATTCACCCGCTCTGTGTGCCCATCGGTCTGTGGGTGGAACGCGGTGTTGAACTTCAACTTCACACCCATCGCATCCTGGATACGAGTCCAGAAAATAGACGTGAATCGCGTGTTTCTATCGGATACAATCTCCAAGGGAACTCCATGCAGACGTACTATCTCCTTAATGTATACTCTGGCCAACTCATTTGCAGAGTTTGTGACTTTAATCGGGAGGAAGTGGGTTGATTTAGTCAAACGGTCCACGATCACCTAAATAGAGTTGCAACCCTTCTTCGTCTTCAGCAGTCCTGAGATGAAATCCCACTTCCATTCTGCTATGGGCATGGGCTGAAGTAGTCCAGGAGGTCGACGATGCTCGGCCTTGACCTGCTGGCACGTGAGATAACAAGACACATAATTTGCTATATGGGCCTTCATGTTGTCCCACCAGTATGATCTCTTTATGTTGCGATACATCTTCGTACTACCAGGATGCATCGCAAGCTTCGAACTGTGGGCTGCCTCGAGAACTTCCTGTCTCAAGTTATGGATGTCTGGGATGCATTGGCGGCCACGGTATCGTAGGCCCCCATCTGTGCCAACTCTCCACTCGGAGTCCTCGTCATCGCTAGCTTGCTCTCGAAGCTCAGACAATCGCGCATCGCCCTTTTAGGCCTTGATAGTCTGTCATCAATAAGTGACTGCACCCGAATGTGCGCGACACTCTCAAATGGCTCCTCCACGGTGAGTTTCTATTTAAAGTCCAGTACGAACTTTACCATATCCCACTCTGCTATCATTAGCGGAGCCATAAATACTATAGCCTTCTTGCGGCTCAACATGTCTGCCATAAGGTTGGCCTTGCCAGGATGGTAGGAGACCTCGAACTTGAAGTCTTTTAAGGTTTCCATCTATTGGCGCTGCCTCATATTCAAGTCCATCTATTGCAGAAAAGCTCCAACTCCTCTCTGTAGAGGTAATGTCTCCAGAGCTTCAGTGCAAAGATGATGGCTGCCAGTTCCAAGTTGTGTGTAGGGTAATTCTCCTCGTGTTTCCTTAACTGTCTTGAGGCATATGCGATCACCTTGTCCTTCTGCATAAGGACACATCCCAAACCAACTCGAGACGCTTCGATATAAATCGTATATTTGACCCCTTGCTTTGGCAATACTAGCACAGGGGCGGACGTCAGTTTGTCCTTCAGCTCTCGAAAAGCCGTTTTCGCCTTCTCATTCCAGGCGAACTTCAGATCATTCTGTGTTAACTGAGACAACAGTTTGGCTATTTTCGAGAAATCCCGAATGAACTGTCGGTAGTACCTTGTCAGACCAAGAAAACTCCTCACCTCAGTAACCGAAACCAAGCTACTTTCAGTCCTGAACCGCTGCTATCTTAGCAAGGTCCACAGCTATCCCTTCCTTGGACACCACATGTCCCAGGAACTTGACTTCCTCCTGCCAAAAGTCACACTTTTTGTACTGTGCGAACAACTGGTTCTTCCTCAGAGTATGTAAGACTGCTTGTAGGTGTTCCTTGTGCTCTTCCCGACTTTTAGAGTATATCAGGATATCATCGATAAACACGATGATAAATCGGTAGAGAAACTGCCAAAATACTCGGTTCATCAAATCCATGAACACGGCCGGCGTGTTCGTAAGACCGAACGACATCACGAGGAACTCGTAATGCTCAAAACTAGTCCTAAAGGCCGTCTTCTGCACGTTATCATCCCCGACGCACAACTGATGATACCCTGACTGTAGATCAATCTTCGAGAAGTATCACACCCCTTTCAACTGATCAAACAGGTCGTCTATCCTGGGTAAAGGATACTTGTTCTTCACGGTTAATTGGTTTAACCTGCGGTAATCAATACATAACCGCAGCGACCCATCCTTCTTCTTGACAAACAACACAGGTGCTCCCCAAGGAGACACACTGGGTCATATGAAGCCTTTCTCTACCAGCCCGTTAATCTGTTTCCTCAGTTCCTCCATCTCACATGGAGGCATCTGATACATGGGTAATAAAATAGAGGTCGCACCAGGCACAAGATCAATAGTAAAATTGATCTCGCGCCGAGGAGGTAATCCAGGGATCGTCCTGAACACATCCTCAAATTCTCGAACTACTCAGGTCTTGTCAGCACCACCTCTACGGTCGGCACCAACACATCCATCATTCTGCCACCTGCGCCTCGTTTCAGGCCACCTCAACGGCCTATGGTACCTCAGCCGAACCGTTCACAGCAGGCTCGAGTGCAGTCACTAGCAGCTGAGGCACCCGAGGTATCAGACGTAGCACCGATAGCTTTTAAGATTACTGCACATGTCCAAGGTACTCCTGTCTTCTTATTAGTGGACACTGGGTCCACTACCTCCATCATTTCATGTGCGGCAGTTAAGCGTCTAGCTTTGCATACTACTCCCACGAAGGGAGTGAGACTCAGTACTGCTACGGGGACTTTTTTGGATCTCACACGGACGTGTAGACTTGGGTTGCAGGATAGTATTCGTTGACTTCATTGTCACCCCACTATGGCACTACGACATTATTCTCTGTATGGACTGGCTCACCGAGATGAAGGTAGAGATTGATTGCGATAATCGGATCGTGACAGCCAATGGACCTGACGCACGGTCTTTACTTTTCCAGTGCAGGTTAGTTGGCCATGTCGTGTTTGATGTTACGCTACTTTACTAGAGCATGTTGATGGGTCGACGTTGCTGACTGTTGTTCCTCTGAGGAGGCAAAAATTCGCTATCCCTCATCCTGGTAAAACAGTTTACCTCTATGTGGCCTGCCTTCTTGCAGTAGGCACACCACAAATCTGGTCGCCTTACTGGAGCAGATGGAGCCGCAAGCCTCGGCGGTGAATCTGCTCGCGGCCTCTTGCCGAGGAACGGTCTGCTCAGTAGATCGGGTTGAGGCCTAGGGGGCATAGGTGCTCATGCACGTGATAACCTATCCCTGTCCTGCTCTGCTCGTAGGGACATGCCCACTAGCTCAGCATAGGTAGATATGTTAACACAACACATCCTCAAATGTAATTCGGGCCGCAGGCCCTCTGTAAATCGCCACATCCTCATCAGCTGTTAGCAAGTATTAACGGAACATATCGAGCCAACTCCGTGAATCCGTTCTCGTACTCTGCCACTGACATCCCTTCCGTCGGAGGTGCGAAAACTCACTCTCCTTCTCATTACGGTACGTGAGAGGAAAGTACTTCTCGTGGAAGCGGGCCTCAAATGCCTCCCACGACCACATGTAATCGACAGCGACAGTCCGTAGGACGCTGTCCCACCATATGCTGGCCTCTTTTTCGAACGTAAAGGTGACCAACTCTACTTGCTTCGGCTTTGTACAGTGTAGCATCCTCAGCATCTTGGAGACACGGTCCAGCCAATATTCGGCCTCCTCGGGTCAGTGAGAACCCGTAAAGGTAGGGGGCCACAAGCGCTGGAATCACTCGAGAAAGCCACTAGTACCCAAATTTCCCGTAGGGTATACTGTAGGAGCAGGTAAAGGCACACCCTCATCCTGAGCGGAAGGCCCTACTGTCTTAGCAGGGTGTACAGATGGTGAAGGTGGAGTCGCACTCCACCTTGAGCTAGGGCCCCTACAATAGTGGTCAAAAGCTGCTGCTGCTGATGCTACATCTGCTACTGCTGGTGCTGCACCTGCTGCTGGTGCATCATCATCAATAACTGCTCTAACCTATCCGTAGGTGGGGCTGCCTGAGGCACGTGTTGCGTTGATGAAGATGCACGGTTCTGCTCACGAACCGGCGGTGTGTAAGGTGGCGGTCCAATTGTAGGACCAGAAGATGGCTAATACTCAGGCATAGTCTCACGAGCAGGGCCCAAACCGGGGTCCGTATGACCATCACTGCGGGTAGGTGCCTGGGCCATCAAATCAGTAAATGTGAGGCGTGCCGTACTCCACGTGACTGCAGGTGACATTCCCTATATGACATAGGGTACAACTTATGTAAGATGTAGCATAACAATATATAACATTCCACACACTTCATAGCAAAAGAAACTGCATGCATTTCATTTACCAAAATCTGCCACAATACACAAGGTATAACTTTACATGCATCATGACAAGAAATGCATCCGGCATCCTTTGGCTCTCGACTTCGTTTCGAGTCGTTTCGGGTCCAAACTACTGTACATTCATATTTTTCAGGTTATTTGAAGTTAGAATGGGTAACTTGTCAACAGACAGTGTAAAAGTGACTCGGGATCACCTCAAGTGATCACGGATGTGTATAAACCCGATCTCAGCGATCGTTTTCGGTGAATTTCGCCAATTAGTGAAACTAGGAAATCTACACTTGTTTCTACGTTTCTACGTTCTTATCGCACCCACCTAGGTCAAAATGCATCAACGTACGTTGTGTGACCATAACCCAGGTCCAGTTTAATCCAAATCATGCTCTGATACCAACTTGTAATGCCCTGAAAATCGGGGGTCGAGTAGAAACTCAACACCCGAGTTCCAACACATCACTTATGCAACACATTTAATGATGATTATAGGTTGTATGTATTGGTGCATAAAACATGAATGAGATCAAGCCAAAACAGCAAACATAATCTAGGGACAGTTATAATACGCAAGTGGAAGACTGAAAAGAATATGTATAACCTTATAAACCATTCCAGGTCCTCAAAATATGTATGCATTGCCAGGTCAATAATTACAAGTATTGTTTCAAAATACAAAATGTCAAAATTAAAGTAGTCTGCTACAGGTGAAACCCTGGAGCCCCGTCGATCAGAATGGTCTAAATGAATCCGCCTGAATACTGCATATAAGAGAAGGCGTCCTCGTCATCCTCAAAGTCCGGCTCCGCCTCGTAGGCATCGCCACTACCTGCATCTAAGACAGGGTCTTGTTGGTGTATACAACACCGTCCCATAACGTGGGAGTGAGTGATTAACTCAGTGGAACAATAAAGCAAAGGTTAACATGTTATTAATTTAATCAAGCGGTAATGATAAAGCAGTAAATCATAAATCCCTAAGTACTCTTATTAATGTAAGTATGGTATGTATGTATGATGCATGCCCTCACCTACGCTCCCTTAGCGACTCCTTACGATCGTGGCATGCCACACTCCCTCAGTGCTTGACCATCAACGCCAAACGCATATGTAATGCGGTACATGAACATGATTACCAAGTCCCTTATTAGTCATTTTCATACAGCAGGATTGGAAAACTAAGGTACCTCCCACTACAAAAAAAACGACCAAAGGCTACGGACTACAATAGTTTTTGGCTACGGATATAAACCGTAGCTAAATTGCTATGGCTTTAATCCATAGCAAAAAATAATTAAACCGTAGCTAAAAGCTAGCCCCACCACTCGTACCTACGACTTGAGACGGCCCCATAAGGGACTCTAGCTACTATACACATTAAAATATGTGTGCTCCATCTAATACGTTTATCCATTTTGAAAGAGTATTTTTGGGCAAGAGCCCAAAAAAGGAAGTAGTTCGAAGGCTCAAGTGGACCACACTTTAAGAAATAGTGGAGATTAAATACTTACCATTGATCGATGGTGTGGTTTAAGTTGACATTAGAATTTCCTATATTTTGGGGTCAATCCGTATAAAAAAATTTAAAAATTAATGGACGGAGTGGATATATGAAATGTATCATGATGGATCCCACAAAGCCGCCCTTGAGAGGGTTGTTCGTCCATGACCGTCAATACTGTATGCGGTAAACGGCTACGGTCTATGGCTTTTAGCTACGGATTAAAACCGTAGCCAAGCCGTAGCAAGTAAAAATGCGGAAACTCTCACCGCGCTGCCCTTTTTCTTTTCCCCCCTTGCAAGAAATCTTTCATCTCCCTCCACTCCAAACCCATTCCGCGTCCATCTCACGAAACCTTCATTTCCCTCCACTCCAAACCCTCCATCTCTCTCTCTCTCTCTCTCTCTCTCTCTCTCTCTCTCTCAACCTTTCATTTCCCTCCACTCCCCTCCACTCCACTCCAACCATTCAGCGTCCATCTCTCTCTCTCTCTCTCTCTCTCTCTCCTCATCTCTCTCTCTCTCTCTCCTCTCTCTCTCTCTCTCTCTCTCTCTCTCTCTCTCTCTCTCTCTCTCTCTCTCTCTGATCTCCCGCGCCCCTTTTCTCTCTCTCATCTCCCCTCTCACAAACCCCTCTTCTCTCCCTAACCATCCCCTCTCTCTTGATCTGACGAAGACTTCCCTCTCTGACGCCATAATCCGCGTCCATTTTAGGTATGCAAGAATGATTTTCTTTTCTTTTTTTTTTTTTCCTCTTTTGAATATTCATATTGCTGTCTTTTTTTTTTTTTTTTTGGGAATTGGATTGGGTTTTTTTTATATATTTTATTTTTATTTTATTTTAGGTTTTTTTTTTTCTTTATGAATGATATAGATGTTTTAATATGCCAAAATAACAATCTACTCAAGGATTTGAATGGCATGGATGTTGATGAGGCAGAGTAATGATCCTCATGTGTATAAGGAACCCGATTATAGGTAATATTGAGAAGAACATTCTTCTTAACTCAGTAGTAATTCTCCATAAATTGATTTTGATAATTATCTTCCCTGGACTTGTGTACAATACCTGAAGCAGGAATGTAAAGTTGAGGGTAATGCCTACTGAGGTGTTTCCTTGCTGATTTCTATTTGCAATCACATACTCACTCACTTTCCCATTATGTTCATGTTATATCTACAACGTTCATCCATTTTTTAAAAAAAAATTTATTTATTTTTCATATGAATATGGGGTATGAACCCAAAATGGAAATCTGATCCAAATCATGTGTGGACCACACGACAGGAAAGAGTGGTAACTGAATGCCCACCATTAAAAAGTAAAATCCTCTTCAGGGCTAGAAAAAGGGGTGTGGCTTTCGTGGATCCCCTGACTGATGTAGCTTACATTAATGCCATCCATCCAACTATAGTGTTTGGTTTTGAGATGGTTGGGCGTTTGTGGTAATGTTTCGCCTTTTGGCACTTCTTCAATAAAAGTACATTTACCATTTAAAAAAAATCTATGATCTTTTGGTGGGTTGTTCAAAAGCTAGAGCTAAGGGGGTTATCCATGGTGTTGGCATTCAGTGCTTGGGATTCAATTGCATATGGAGAATTAGTGCAATGAGCTTCTTCTTCTTCTTTTCCTAGAGGAAAATTTTTGGCTTTGAATCCATGGATTTGTGGAGTTGGGAATTTGCCAAATCCATGGAGAGATTCTTATTTGGGGTTGGGGTTGTCCATGTAAAGGGTTTGTGGATCTTAAATTGGTTCTTTTTCCATGTCATTTTGTTGTATGGACACGCAGTCCTTTCCAATCTGAAGTCTCAATTATTTGGCAAATTCTTCCTTATGGTATAATGTGGGAGCTATGGAGAGAAATTCTAGAATCCTTGAGGGAAAGACTTTATAGATTGGCTCTGTAATTCATTGATTTCCTCAATGATCAAAAGTTAGAGCTTAAAGGTGTTTGGTTGATTTGATGAGGAAAGAGCATTAGTCATAGAAATTCTTTAGTCTTGCAAAATTGATGAGGAGTCGAGCTTTGTAAAACCTGATGTCATACCAAGATGCCTGTTTCGAGAGTTGACAGTGAGCAGCTTGAGTGTTCTCAGCAGCCATTACTTGACAACACTTCGGAACTGTTTTCTCAGCTTTGCCTCCTAGCTTCATTGAACTATTGACTGGCTGTTTGACTGAACATGAGAACAATGGTAAGATATGCAAACTATATTTACTAGTTTCTTTAGTATGACATTCTCTCTGTTTGTGTAGTTTTAAAATTTTGAACTTTTTTTGTTGCAAAGATGCATATCGGATTCTTCTTTTCATGGTATGTGAATTTCTTCCATTACTAGTTCTCTGCTTCTAATATGAAGGTTGTGCCAAGATCGACCTGATTCTTTGTACAGGGCATCAAGATGGTGGGATCCTTCTGTTGGATGGATTGGATCATACATATGTGCCATGCTATCACATGTTTTGGTGTGAACATGACCTGACTGTGCTTGTCTGTGGGCTTAGTAAAGCTCTTCCTCACTATTTGCTTCAAAAAGGAAAAAAGAAAAAAAGCAAAAAAAAAAAAAAAAAGAACAAAAAAAAGAGCTCTTCCCCATAATATATATGGGCTCCATTAATCAACTCCCAGTAAGTAGCAGTCACTGTCCTCCCATATTGTAATTAGTCTTCAATGAGATCTAGATCCTTGTAAAATGGACTGTTGTCATTAAGCAAAGTTGGAGATAATGATTTTGTTTGCAATCTTGCCTAAGAGTAATTTGGGTTTGTTGTATATGATTAAAGAATTCTTTTAGTTGCTTACTTGATTGCTAGTTTAACTGGTTGTGGTTTTTCTTGTCAGGTTGTGGGTTTGTTGTATATGAAGTTCGATCAATAATGGTAACTCCCTCTCCTTTTGTTGCATTGTAAAAAGAAATGCATTTGCTTGGTTTGCTAGTTGCAGGTGGTTTAGCTGAAAATCATATCTACTTTGCAAACCATGTCGAGATTTTTGGAGGTAAGCAGGCATGGTCATTGTGGATGGGGCATCCTGTAATTGACAACCCGTGCACATTACGATACTAGCCATGTATATAACATGTTCTTTATTTAATTTTAACAATGGAAATGTGGAATTTGTTGCTGTAATTTTTTGTTTGATTCAAATCAAACTCCTTCCATCTCATGACTTAGTTGGGATTCTTGTACAGATAGTGGAATATATACATGTCTTTTAATGGATGTTGTGAAATGAGGTTTGTTCATGGATCTATGGAATTGGGTGAAAGCAGATTTAGATTGAGCTTTGTGATTTATTTTTACTTTGGTTATTTATTTATTTTTTTGATTTTTCATGTTGATATAGAAGCCTATGGAGTTTCTGAATGTGTTTACCAATGGCAGATTATCTACACTTCTGTATCTTCCTTGCTTCAACTGATGTTGCTTACAATTGCATCTTAATCATTGCTAGTTGTGTTTTGTTTTGTTTTTGAAAATTTTATATCTGGTGCTATTTGTTAAGGTTTGATAGGGATGTGCCTCATATTAGTAGCTTAGGATGCTTATGAGTGTGAGGGTGTTGAATCTGCTGGTTTTGCATTGGTCTGATGAAAACAGATGAGCTCTTGCCTTTACTTGACATCTTATTTATTTGTATAAAAATCAGGGGTTATCTTTCATGAATTTTCTCAATTGTTTGCTTGTAGATACTAATAAGAGTGTTAGGAAAGAAACCAATGCAACAAGAAAGAACACAACAATGATCTACATATGATAAAAAGGACTAAAAAAATCAAAAAGAGGCCAACACCTGCAAGCAGCATCCCTTTTCTGAAGTATTCAGACCCTCTTTCTCAGCAGACTTGCATGAAAAGATCCATGGAAAACCATTTTTTTGTATTGTTTATTATGATGAAAATGCTTTCTTTTTCAGTTTCTTTTGTTTTACAGAACAAAGGTATATTTCAGCAGTGGGTGATCCAGGCATGAGAAGAGATGGATTGAGAGTGGCATTTGAAGGCTGGAATTTTTGCAATGAAGTTGGCAATGAAATTCCTGAGATGGGAAGTCCTAGAGCAGCTGACTGTTTTGATTTCTTAAGTAAGCTCAAACAAACATTTATGGTTTCAAAAATGTATTTCAAGCTCAAAACCAACAGAGAAAATCTTCATGGTTTTTGTCTATGACTCGATACTGCATTTCAACATCCCAATAAACAGACCCAAAAAAAAAAAAAAAAAAAGAAAGAACTAGTCTCTTTCTTTCTGTGATGTCAAAACTGCATTTTAAACTCACAAGCAACATGCATGAAAAAATCCCGTGGGTTCTTTACCAATTTCAAAACTGCATTTTAAGTCCAAAACAGATGGATGATGGAACTTTCCTATTTCCTAGGATTTCAAAACTGAAATGGCATGCAAAGAAAATTCTTTGTTGGTTTCTTTCAATGATTTTATAACTGCATTTAAACATACAAAAGAAGCAATCTTCATGGGTTTTCTTTCTACGACTTCAGAACTACATTTTAAGCCTAAAACAAACATGCAGAGAGACTTTTTCATGATGTTTTCTTCTTCATCTTCTTCTTTTTCTTCATATGCAATCCTCATCACAGTCTTTGTTTCTTTCTACTATTGCTTTCTTTTTCTTTGAGACTATATCCTACGCAGTCTCTTACTCATTTTCATTGTTTTTTCTCTTTGGCTTTCTGAATTCATGGCTTCCTCTATCAAGTTTTATCAGTATGTTGCGAACTCGTTGTTTTAGTTTGATTCTTTTAGATTGTTCATCGACCATAGCAATGAGAGACTGCTTGTTGTGTTCTATGGCAACTTGCATTATGACTTCTCACTTTTGGTCTAGGTGTGTGCGTTTGGCCCATTTTGAAAATGACAAGACAATATCCTTCATTCCGCCCGATGGATCCTTTGATTTGATGACCTATAGACTCAGTACTCAGGTTTATGTTTTGCTTCTGCAATGTATATTGGCTAATGCTGCTACTACCGCCAACCCAGTTTCAGAACTTACGATGTCTATTGATGCTAATTCCATCTTCGGTTTCAGGTCAAACCTTTGATCTGGGTGGAAGCTCAAGTTGAAAGGAATTAGAGAAGTCGTATAGAGATCATGGTAAAGGCGAGGAGTTAGTTCAAGGAGCGCAGGTGCATTTATATTGTCACTGGCCAATGGTTTTTTGCTGCTGGACACTGTTTCTTCTTAGTGTTAATAGGGGACATTTGATTTGTTACTCTCCTGATTTTGCTCTGCTTCATTATACAGCACAGCTACAAATGTGGAGATTGAGCTGCCTGTACCTGTAGATGCAACAACCCCCAATATAAGGACTTCCATGGGCTCTACAGCATATGCACCTGAAAATGATGCGTTGTTCTGGAAAATAAAATCTTTTCTTGGTGGCAAGGTTTAATGCTAAACTCCCCTTTTTCCAACTGCTGGTTGTTAGTGTTTAAGGATGGTCTCTTGACATGTTTTAAACTGATCAGTTAGGAATATATGCTAAGAGCAGAATTTAGTCTTCCCAGTATACCTTTTACATAATGGGATAAGACAGAGCATCACTTCACTTTTCTCACATTTTGTCAAAGGTGTGAAGGAGCTTGAGGCAAAATGGATTGGATGGGCTGGTCTATATGTACCGGATGAAATTGGGCAGCGATCACTTACCAAAGCACTAGCAGAAAAGGTTTGTGAGATGTAATTTTCATTATTAACTTGTCTTTGGCCTTGAATTTATAAATATATTGTTGTTTCTCTTTTGATCTAGCATTAAGAGTTTGATACCTTAGTTTTTGGGTTGACATAGATTTTCCTCTGTGAAGAGTCAATGTTAACATTTCCGGTCGTGGATTGCCTTCTGAAGTGTGTTTCACTCATTGCAAACAGAAATGCGTTCCGATCTTCCTTGATAAGGAGACAGTTAATCTGTACTATGACGGCTATTGTAACAATATCTTGTGGCATCTTTTCAATTACCTTGGGCTTCCACATGAAAAATCTCTGTGATCTTGGTTTCGGGATGGCAAAGGAACTACCTAGGTGGAGGGTGCATAGAATTGCAGGGCACTGGGCACGGGTGCTTGAACCCTTGACCAGGTGTTCAAACTCCCGAGAGTCTACCACCCGAGCAAGAGTGAGCCAACCCCCACCAGGTGCTCGATGAAATGTCATAGAGAGACCAGACAACCCCAGGGGAATCAAATTGGACAGATTTTTCAAAGAATCCTAACCTCTGAATCGTAGATGCTTGGTTGTTGAAATAGAACCATTGGATATTTTTCATTTTTAAATGTCCAATGACTAATTTAGTGGGTTATATTGAAATTTGAATTGATTGATACATTTGAATCAAGTCATCAAGATTACTGAAAATATTTGTGGTTGTTGTGTAGGTAGAGAAGTGCTTGGATGGGATGCGGCCTGCATCTTTGCAATATATACATTCGTTTTTCCATTTCGACAATTGGGGCCCATGGTTCCATAATCCACTCAATTGGCCTGTTGTAGACATCCAAGATTGGGAGATCCCAACAGTGAATATTAGGACCTTTTTCAGTTGAACATGGGCTGTTGTTGCATCTCTTCTTAATAGCTATATCCGTAGGCCAGAAATTTAGAGGTCCAGGTTAAAGATTAATGAGGCGGACGTTCATGGTAGGACACAATGTAACAATGGTCCAGGACTAGTGAACAATGGCCCCCATTTGTCAGAAATGAAAACATGCAAGGACTGTTGGAATATGTGGGCCATCATTTGGTTTCTTTACTAATTTTACTGCATAAGGATTGTCATTAGTGAAATATTTATTTTTCAATGTTACTGTATGTATTTGCCTGATATTAATCAGTTTTGACGATGGACAAAGAGGTTGTATCAGCCTGAAAAGTTCTGATGATGACTAGTTCCAGCGGTGACTGATATGGGAAATGCCAATGAAACTAATTTCATATCGTTGATTTTTTTTTTCTTCTTCTTCAGGTTTTTTGGCACATCTTTTGCCATCATCATTGACATGAATGGACCTAAGGTTCGATAATCCAGACTTTTCATTGGATGGTTCATATCATGGATGGGTGTTGTCACAAGAGTCTCTCAGATAGGAAATTTATGCTTCATAAACAGTCTTCTGCATATATGGACATCCAATTTGTCAGGAATCCTACTTTCTTCAATCAACGGTTGGATCGATCAGATTCACACTTAAATGTTTTCCGTAGTATTTCTTATTATTTTCTAATAATAAGTTTCGTTCATGTTGTATAATGTTAGGTAAGGGAGGGAATGCCAATAGATTTCCTAGAAGCATGGCGGATTGGATATTCATGATATTTTAAACACTCCTTTGTGGAGCCAGAAATATACAAGATCCCATGCCACAACAACTCGTGAACAAATATCTCATGTTCTTGACATGGCTGCTTTTTGTGTTGGCAGGCTCAGTAGAACTGCACCAATGATACAGGACAGAATCTTGATTAAGGTAATATGTGAGAATCTTGAGAATGTCTTATGATTGGTGGACCACATTATTAATCATTTCTCCAGTAGCTGCATGATTGAGGATATATACTGACTTCTAAGAACGAACGAAATTCCCTTTTATGGTTTACTAACAAGTAGAGATAATAATTCCTTTGCTTATGATTGGTGGACCACATTATGAATCTTTTGCTTTTCAATTGTTGAGATATGTTATTACAATCAGAACTACAAAGGAAGATACATGAGCTTGTTGACATTTTATGGTCTGAGGTTAGCTATAGTTATTTTGGCATCTATGTATGTAGAGTGCAGATTTTCATCTGCTGGAAAGGTACTTAAGAGATGCTAGATTTGGTTCAAAAATCCTGTTTTGCCAAATATTCCTGTACTACACCTTAACCTATTCTCAAATCCCTTAACCTAAACCTACACCTAATCAGAATCTCACTCCCTAACCTAAACCTACCTAAACTTGAAACCCAAACTTAAATCCGATCCCGAACCTGAAACCGTTTCCTAAACCTAAACCTTAACCCTATAACCTAACCTTACCAAAGATTTGTATTTTCAGCATTATTGTAATTGTAAATTGTAATTGTAATTCATTGAATGAAGGATTATAATTGTAATTCATTGAATGAAGGATATTTATTCTTTCAATTCTTTATCTTTGAAATTTCAGGGTGAAGTTGAGCAAATTTCCCTAATGAAGCCAAAGATTTGTATTTTCAGTATTATTGTATTTGTAATTGTAATTCATGAATGAAGGATTGTAATTGTATTGATTGAAGAAGGATTGTCTTGTCTGAATGAAGGATTGTAATTGATTGTAATTAAATGAATGAATGATTGTAATTGATTGTAATGGAATGAATGAATGAATGATTATACAGGTGGTAATTGAATGATTATACAGGATGATTATACAGGTGGTAATTGAATGATTATACAGGTGGTAATTGAATGATTATACAGGTGATAATTGAATAAACAAATAATCCGTAGCTTTGTAACCTATAGCTACGGATTCAATCCGTAGCTGTGTTGTGATTAAATCCGTAGCTGTGTTTAATCTACAACTACGGATATCATTACTACGGATTATCCGAAGCGATTGCCAGATATAGCTACGGATTCAATCCGTAGCTGTTGTCATTAAATCCGTAGCTGTTGTAATCTACAGCTACGGTATATTTGCTACGGATTATATCCGTAGCTATTGCCAGATAAGCTACGGATTCAATCCGTAGCTGTTGTGATTAAATCCGCAGCTGTTATAATCTACAGCTACGGATATAATTGCTATGGATTATATCCGTAGCTATTGTCAGATATAGCTACGGCTTTAATCCGTAGCTGTAGTGAATATATCCGTAGCTGTTGTAACCTATAGCTACGGATATAATTGCTATGGATTCAATCCGTAGCTGTTGTGACCTATAGCTACGGATTAAATCCGTAGCTATAGGTTCCAGACCTATTGTTACTGCACCTACGACTACGGACGTGCTACGGACTAGAACCGTAGCCATAGGTCTAAGGCTACGGATTTTATCCGTAGCCTTTGTCCCTTTTTTTGGTAGTGTCCCTTATATTACTTCCCAAACAAGGATCCCTTCTAGGGTCGTCAGTCCTAGTAAACTCATACGATGATATGGTTCTAGGTCACTGCAAAAGGGCTCGTCGCCTTATCAGTGCAGGCCTAGTTATACTCTAGTTACTACGGAAAGGCTTGTTGCCCCACTGCAGACTCAGAGTATGCTCGAGGTCACTACAAAGGGCTCGTCACCTTATCAGTGTAGGCCGACAGCTCGAATATAGTGTCTCATACCACCGTATTCGGCTCACGAGTCTGGGTTGCTCACTGGTCACTACGGGGAGGCTCGTCACCCCAGCGTAGGCCGACAGCTCGACCACGATGTCCCATACCACCATGTTTGGCTCATTAGTCTTAGCGGATCAAGGTACCAAGGTTAATAGGGATTTCACTTGTGAGTTTGGTACCTTAAGTTCAAGCAGTAGTGTCCAAACATGGTTAACATACATCGGGCCAATTGGATTATTTGACGGGCTCGACTAGCATGAGCGCACATCGAGCTGATCGACATGAAGCACATAAGCACTCCGTGTGGCCTAACCACTATCGCCAATTGATAAACGACTCGGATTCATCAGGCGCATCTCATGTGGTGGGACAAAGTCAGCCACTACTTCGAGGCCTATTACCGATTGCCTGGACTATATAATAGCCCCAAACACATTTAATTACAACAATCTAGCATAGGAGATACTCAAGCAGTAATGAAGCAATGATTCAAATCATACAATCAGTTGAGCATGTTATGAAGTACAACATAAACATGAATCCACACTTATGCATTTCTAGGTAAAAGTAATGAATATGAAACAAGGCATATGGAGGAAATCGTTCACATCATTAGAGTGGCTGAGAATCCTATCTCAACACCCATTTAAAGAACAGTTTACAAGTATTTATTCATACCAACATGTTTACAAACACTTAGTATATACATTATATCATACATGGTATGTATTTGTTAGCATACGTATTAGGGCAAGTCCTTTCGTCAAAGGATTGTCGGCTACACAACATTCGCAGAGCCACGATAGTTAGTCATGCTGTACACTAATGCAAGGTTTATACTCATTTAGTCTTTTACTCAAACACTTAGGTTACGCATTGTAACATACAAGACGTATGTTAATATAACACGTATTAGGCTAATCCGTTCACCCAGAAGTTGATACACATGCATCTAGCATACATAAATAGCAATTAATCATGGCAAGTACAAATCTGAATTTCATACGTATACGGTATTTTCTACAAATATGAGGAATACAGTATATTCAACCTAGCTAACGTATAACTGAAAAACGGAATGGACATCACTTTATACATGTGAAATAGCATCCACGTTAGTAATATATCATTAACCGACATTAAAAGCCTTGAAAACCATAACCTATACGTTTATAGTCTGCACCTTACGCCGATAAATGCGTAACGAAGTCGTCTTAAACACGTAGTCTTTGTCACGGGCAGAATGACAACCTATAGCACAAACTAGATTAGTTATTTCATCCTTTTACTATTTGAAACCCTAGAACGGATTAGGGTTAGGTTTTCTTACCTAAGAACAAGATTGTTATCGCCGGTAGAGCGATACAAAAGTGATGGTAAGGCACGTGGAGTAGCGCGATCGAATTCCAGGAAAAATCACCTACTCTCTCTCTCTCTCACTTTCTCTCTTTCCTTCTCTTTCCTAGGGTTTTCTCAAATTCGTATGGAGGGAATGAGAGAGTGCTTAAGGTCCTTATATAGGCCTAAAACTGATGGAATGGCCCCAGGGCAAAGGTATACTTAG
>JAJHSJ010001439.1:0-51529 GCA_021015155.1 Magnolia officinalis | reverse complement strand
AAAAGAAAAATCACTTTGAAAAGCATAGCTATTTTCGTCCTCAAATGTCTGTGCATAGAAGGTCTAAGTTGGGAAGGTAAGTTTTAGATTCCTCCTAAAAGACGCTGGATAAAAGGTGGGATTTACAGTGGTAATTTTCTCATCGTATTCTGTTTTTTTTTTTTTTTTTATTTTTTTTTTTATATTTTTTTTTTTTTGTAAAAAAATTCTTTACACATTCATATGCGTATCAAACAATTATAATTATGCTACAGATGTAGGTGTTGGACTATACGGTCCTTACTCTGATGATAGACTCTCAGGAGTTTCAACACTTGGTTAAAGGTTCGAGTATCTATAGGTGGTGAAATCGCGCCATGGCGTGAGTGTGTGGTAGTGTGTGCCTATGAAAAAAAAAGGTGTTGGACTATAATTTTCCTTTTAAAAAAATTTAAATGGTTCAATTTCAACAAGTGTCCATTATTCAAAGGCAGGAATTGGTCCACCATATTAATTTTGGACTTTGGCTTAGTGACAATGACTTCAGAATCTGGTCGTTTTAATTGGACTAAATGTACACCACATGTACAAGTTCTGAGTGCTTGTGTATCAAATGCGGCTAGAGTATTATATAACTCCTCTTATTCAATCAAATGTTGGAATGATGTAGAGCGGGTTGCGGACAGTTTCATAGCCAAGATGGATCAGAAAAGGCCCGGTCGACGATAGAAGTGATCCGGACCGTCGGACCTTAGATCGAGCGTATCTCGCAATCCGGAATGAGTTACTTGACGTAAAATATATGATTTTGAGGTAGAACGAGCTACTTTAGCCAACCAACCCAGCTATGCAGGATTATGATGCCCGGAACTGCGAAAAACCCTTGGATCGACAGTCGTTTCTCTTCTTTAATTTCATTTTTACTATAAATAGTAAGTTTTAGTTTGATTATAACTCTTCATCCATCGGGCTTTAGGAGTTGCGCCCAACATGAAAAGAGCTTAGAATAATTAGGAGAATGGTTTGGTGAAGCCAATAAGACACTTACTATTTTTGGCCGAAAACCTTGCGCACTAGTAGATATCACAACCGTCTATAAATAGTAAGTTTACTATTTATAGTAAATCACGATTTGTAGGAGTTTTAGTTGTAGTTTGATTCTGATCCCTATTTTAAGGGTTGTGAACTCATTTTAGTAATTAATTAATCAAGTTTGAATTTATTAGAATTTATTTCTATTTCCTACTTTCTTTCCTCGTGGATTCGAGAAATCTCTGTGAGGAGTCCAAAGAAGCTCCGTGGATTCGGAGTAATCATCCTCATCACGTTCATCCCTGCGTCCTAGAAGCATTCTGGGAGGCGGGGTGTGAACACCAAGGCCTCCGTCGCAATGGCATGGTTATTCATCCAACAACGGTCAATCGCCTCCATGTATCCATCATGACCCGGAATTTGGCTGGAAAACAACGGTGGCTTGGTCATCATTTGGGCCACACTCGTGGATTGAATGCTGACCATTATTCAGATTTTAACCATCCTTTTCTGCGTACACAGGTAGCCAACGACCAGTCTGGTTTTTGAGTAGTGGTGTAACACACTGGGGCCCACCTAATTAATTGCCTGGATACTGCTAATAGGTGCCACGTTGGCACGTACAAATGGTTGCACGTGCAATTCACGGACGAATCGACCCTCCCGAGTTTTGCATGGTGGCCGGCGGTGTACTCCCATGCGAGGACAAGCAGTAAAAGTGATAAAGTCACGGGAAATTTCCATGGCCTACTAGCCTTTTTCAGCCCACTTATTTTTACATCCCAGTATAAGCCCAAGCTGTACGGACAATTTTTCACCGGTCGAAAATATCCCTGCTTTGCCTTCCGCAGTAGGAACAGCTGGTGCTCGAAGACAACGCTGACACTCCTCAAACTCCGAGCTGTACGAATGGTTCAAAAGAGATCAAAGTTACGTGGTAACCACAATTATGTATTTATTATAACCACAAATTTCAGAGCATATCTATATAAAAAAAAAAAAATCATATTGAAAGAACAACTGGACCGCACCACAAAACAACAGAAAAATTGATTTTCACCATTAAAAATTTTGTAGGCCCACCATAACATTTATTTTCCATCCAATCTATCCATAAGGTGACAAAGACCTGGATGAAGAGGAAAAACAAATTTCATAATGATCCAAAACTTTTGTGACCCCTAAAAGGGTTTCAATGGTAGACGTTCAATCCTCCACTGCCTTTTATGGTGTTGTCCACTTGATCGCTAGATCTGTCTTATTTTTCATTTCAAGATTTAATACGAGTTTGCCAAATAGATGGACGGTTTGGATATAACACATACCTCATAATTGGACCCACAAAGAGTGGTGGGGATTAGAACATAAGAAAAAGCCAGGATTCTATAGCTACGGATTATAACCGTAGCCATAACCGTAGTGCCACGACATTTTGTCCACTTCTCTTTTTTTTTTTTTTTTTTTTTTTTTTTTTTTTTTTTTTTTTTTAACTACATGGAGAACTTTATTCTACATACATTTTTTTCTAGTACATATTTATATAAATATGTATATATAAGCATATAATTTATTTATATTTTTTTTTATTTCTTTTTTTATTCATTTAACATGAGTATCTTCTAAACCAAAATTAGTTCTTTGACATACCATATATGATTTTGGGGTAGGATAATCTACTTTAGCCAACCAACCTAGTTATTTTCCAAGATTCCATCAGGTCGATGGTCGAAAATCCATTTCATTGACTTCATGGTCAATTCCATTCACTGCGCGGTCAATTTCAATAAGTTTGCGGTGAATTTCATTAACTTCGCGGTCAATTTCATTCACTTCGCGGTCAATTTCAATCATTTCACGGTCAATTCCCTTCACTTCAGGGTCAATTCCATGCATTTCACGGTCAATGCCGGCGATTCCCCTTCACTTCACGGTCAATTCCATGCATTTCGCGGTCAATTCCGTGCATTTCACAGTCAATTCCCTTCATTTCACGGTCATTTCCGTGCATTTCACGGTCAATTCCCTTCATTTCACGGTTGATTCCATGCATTTCACGGTCAATTTCAGCGATTCCCCTTCACTTCACGGTCAATTCAAATTTCATTTCAGGTCAATTCCTTTCACTTCACGGTCAATTCCCTTCATTTCACGGTTGATTCCATGCATTTCACGGTCAATTCCAGCGATTCCCCTTCACTTCACGGTCAATTCAATTCATTTCACGGTCAATTCCTTTCACTTCACGGTCAATTTACTTCACTTCGCAGTCAATCCATGCATTTCACGGTCAATTCCCTTCATGGTCAATTCCATGCATCTCACGGTCAATTCGCTTCACTTCACAGTCAATTCCATGCATTTTACGGTCAATTTCCTTCACTTCACGGTCAATTCAATGCATTTCATGGTCAATTCCTTCACTTCACGGTGATTTTTGAGAAACGTGAAAACTGGGGTTTCCTATGGCTACGGATTATAACCGTATCCATAACTGTAGTGTCGTGGCAGTCTGTGCATTTTTTTTTTATATGGAGAACTTTATTCTACCTACATTTTTCTCTAAAACATATTTATATAAATATGTATATATAAGCATATAAAAAAAAATTTCTCTTTTTTTTTTTTTTCATTTCTTTCTTTATTCATTTAACAAGAATATCTTCTAAACTAAAATTAGTCACTTGACGTACCATATATGATTTTGGGGTAGGAGAAGTTACTTTAGCCAGCCAACCTAGTCATTTTCATAGATTCCATCAGGTCGATGGTCGAAAATCCATTTCATTCACTTCGTGGTTAATTTCAATCAGTTCGCGGTGAATTTCATTAACTTCGTGGTCAATTTCATTCACTTCGCGGTCAATTTCAATCACTCCACGATCAATTCTCTTCATTTTACGGTCAATTCCATGCATTTCACGGTCAATTCCGGCGATTCCCCTTCACTTCACGGTCAATTCAATTCATTTCACGGTCAATTCCCTTCACTTCACGGTCAATTCAATTCATTTCACGGTCAATTCCCTTCACTTCACGGTCAATTCCATGCATTTCATGGTCAATTTCGGTGATTCTCCTTCACTTCACTGTCAATTCAATTCATTTCACAGTCAATTCCCTTCAGTTCATGGTCAATTCCCTTCATTTCACGATCAATTCCTTGTATTTCACGGTCAATTCCGATGATTTCACTTCACGGTCAATTCAATTCATTTCACGGTCAATTCCCTTCACTTCTTGGTCAATTCAATTCATTTCACAGTCAATTCCCTTCACTTCACGGTCAATTCCATGCAGTTCACGATCAATTCCGGCGATTCTCCTTCACTTCACGGTCAATTCAATTAATTTCACGGTCAATTCCCTTACTTTGCGGTCAATTCCTTGCATTTCACGGTCAATTCCCTTCACTTTACGGTTAATTCCCTTCATTTCACGGTCAATTCCATGCATTTCACGGTCAATTCCGGCAATTCCCCTTCACTTCACGGTCAACTCATTCATTTCACGGTCAATTCCCTTCACTTCACAGTGAATTTCATGCATTTCGCGGTCAATTCCCTTCACTTCATGGTCAATTTCATGTATTTCACGGTCAATTTCGGCGATTCCCCTTCACTTCATGGTCAATTCCATGCATTTCACGGTCAATTCTCTTTACTTCACGGTCAATTCCCTTCACTTCACAGTCAATTCCATGCATTTCACGGTTAATTCCCTTTACTTCACAGTCATTTCCATTCATTTCACGGTCAATTCCCTTCACTTCACGGTCAATTCAATGCATTTCACAATCAATTCCCTTCACTTCACGGTCATTTCCATTCATTTCACGGTCAATTCCCTTCACTTCACGGTCAATTCGATGCATTTCACGGTCAACTCCCTTCACTTCACGATCAATTCCATACATTTCATGGTCAATCCCGGCGATTCCCCTTCACTTCACGATCAATTCCATGCATTTCACGGTCAATTCCCTTCACTTCACGGTCATTTCCATTCATTTCACGGTCAAGTCCGTTCACTTCACGGTCAATTCCATGCATTTCACGGTCAACTCCCTTCACTTCACGGTCAATTCCATGCATTTCACGGTCAATCCCGGTGATTCCCCTTCACTTCACGGTCAATTCCATGCATTTCATGGTCAATTCCCTTCACTTCACGGTCATTTCCATTCATATCACGGTCAATTCCCTTCACTTCACGGTCAATTCCATGCATTTCAGGGTCAATTCCGACGATTCCCCTTCACTTCAATTCATTTCACGGTCAATTCTGTGTATTTCACGGTTAATTCCCTTAATTTCATGGTCAATTCCTTGCATATTTCACTCCATTCACTCCCTTACACTCAAATACACGTCCGAACTCATCTCTGTCATCCCTATGGAGATTTAATGAAGAAAATAGGTGAAAAGATGGAATAGGGATGGCAGAGATGAGTTCAGACGTGTATTTGAGTGTAAGGGAGTGAATGGAGTGAAATTGATAAAGCACCGACATTTTTGACCTGTGAAAAGCTGTCTAGGAGTCGATGCATCACAAAGAAAGAAGGAAACGAAGTGAAGTGGATGAGCCGTGCTATAAATACATGCGTTTGTTCAATATATCGAAGGTCACTCGATATCGTCGAAAATTCATTTTAAATTAACAAAAACTCTCTGGACAGTTTTGGGTCTTTTTCGATATATCGAATTCCATTCGATATATCAAATAATAGCATATCGAAGCGGATTCGATATATCAGAAAATTCAGTGAATTTTCCATGTATAAATTGCTGGACGAAACTGATTTAGTTACGAAAACATTCGTTATTTAATGAAGAGACTCACTCACAATAACATCGAGTAGTTTTCGACGACATCGAAGAGCCCTTCAAAATTGTAGGTTTTGTTTTGAAGAAATTCAACGTCCATGTAATCGATTGACATTCGATGATATTGAATTCAAGGTCTATGTAATCGACTGAAATCCTGGACAGTTTTTTCACTTATAAGATCATATCGAATTTCGTGTAATGCATGGAAATGACTGTGAAGTGAAGGGAATTGACCGTGAAGTGAAGGGATTTGACCGTGAAGGGCATGGAATTGACCGTGAAGTAAAGGAAATTGACCGTGAAATGCATGAAAATGACCATGAAAGGGAATTAACCGTGAAATGCATGGAAATGACTGTGAAGTGAAGGGAATTGATCGTGAAGTGAAGGGATTTAATCGCGAAAGGCATGAAATTGATCGTGAAGTGAAGGGATTTAATCGCGAAAGGCATGAAATTGACCGTGAAGTAAAGGGAATTGACTGTGAAATGCATGGAAATGACCGTGAAGTGAAGGAGATTGATCGTGAAATGAATAGAAATGACCGTGAAGTGAAGGAGAATCACCGGAATTGACCGTAAAATACATGAAATTGACCATGAAATGAAGGGAATTGTGCGTAAAATGCACGGAATTGAGCGTGAAGTGAAGGGAATTGACCGTGAAATGAAGGGAATTGACCGTAAAATGCACGAAATTGAGCGTGAAGTGAAGGGAATTGATCGTGAAATGCATGGAATTGACCGTGAAGTGAAGGGAATTGACCGTGAAATGCACGGAATTGACCGTGAAGTGAAGGGGAATCGCCAGGATTGATCGTGAAATGCATACAATTGACCGTGAAATGTATGAAATTGACTGTAAAGTGAAGAAATTGACCGTGAAATGCATGGAATTGATCGTGAAGGGGAATTGCCGGAATTGACCGTAAAATGAATGGAAATGACCATGAAGTGAAGGAAATTGACCGTGAAATGCATGGAAATGACCGTGAAATGAAGGGAATTGACCGTGAAATGCATTGAATTGAGCGTGAAGGAAATTGACCGTGAAATGCATAGAATTGACCGTGAAGTGAAGCAAATTGACTGTGAAATGCATGGAATTGACCGTGAAGGGAATTGACCGTGAAATGCATGGAATTGATCGCGAAGTGAAGTAAATTGACCGTGAAGTGAAAGGAATTCACCGTGAAATGAATTGAAATGACCATGAAGTGAAGGAGAATCGCCAGGATTGACCGTGAAATGCATGAAATTGACCGTGAAATGAAGGGAATTGACCATGAAATGCACGGAATTGAGCATGAAGTGAAGGGAAATTGACTGTGAAATGCATGGAATTGACCGCGAAGTGAAGGGGAATCGCCAGGATTGACCGTGAAATGCATGGAATTGACCGTGAAATGAAGGGAATTGACCGTGAAATGATTGAAATTGACCGCGAAGTGAATGGAATTGACCGTGAAGTGAATGAAATGGATTTTCGACCATTGACCTGATGGAATCTTGGAAAATAACCAGGTTGGTTGGCTAAAGTAGCTTATCCTACCCCAAAATCATATGTGGTATGTCAAGTAACTAATTTTGATTTAGAAGATATTCTTATTAAATGAATAAAGAAAGAAATGAAACAAAAGAGAGAATTTTTTTTTTATATGCTTATATATACATATTAATATAAATATGTACTAGAGAAAAATGTATGTAGAATAAAGTTCTCTATGTAAATTTTATTTTATTTATTTATTATTATTTTTTTTAATTTTTTTATTTTTTATAAAAAAGAGAGAGAAATGGACAGAATGTCGTGGCATATGGTTATGGCTATGGTTATAATCCGTAGCCATAAGGTCCTGACGTTTTTTCCTGTTGTAATCCCCACCGCGCTTTTTGTGAGCCCTATGTGTTATATCCAAACCGTCCATCTATTTGGCGAACTCGTATTAAGGCTTGAAATGAAAAATAAGACAGATCTAGCTATCAAGTGGACCACACTGTAAAAGGCAGTGGAGGATTGAACGTCAACCATTGAAACCCTTTTATGGGTCACAAAAGTTTTGAATCATTATGAAATTTGTTTCCTCTTCATCCAGGTTTTTGTGACCTTATGAATAGATTGGATGGAGAATAAATGTTACGGTGGGCCTTACAAAATTTTTAACAGTGAAAATCAATTTTTCAGCTACTCTTTGTGGTGTGGTCCAGTTGATCTTTGGATATGATTTTTTTTTTTTTTGTAAGGGTTTGGATGGAGATGTCGCTGAAGGCAGTGTTCCGACGGTTGTAGGGTTTACAAATTAAGAGCAGAGAGAGAGAGAGAGAGAGAGAGAGAGAGAGAGAGAGAGAGAGGTTTGGGCGCAGCAAGACAGAGATGAGGATGCGGGCAGGCATAGACATATTCTTGTGCTCGGGGTTGTGGGGTCCACATAGATGACCGTGACAAATCCACTTCGTCCATCTATATTTAAAGATAGCAATAGGGGAGGATTTTAAAAATCAGGAATATCCGAAATTAAGGTGGGATACACCACCAAAAAACATGGGAACAACAACATCAGTAGTCCATAGTTTAGAATGGTATAAAACCGTTTCAAATAGGAATGGTCTAGAGCCATTCCTAAACCAAATTCAAACCGTTCCAAATTTACAATTTTGGTGTAGTGTGGGAAGTTCAATTAATTGGAACCAAGGGGATGCCTAGACAATAATAGTTCCAAGCAGGGTTCTATGGCACCCACCGTGATATATGGGTTTTATCTAGATGGTCCATCAATTTTCCAAATCATTTTAGGGTATGATTGGAGACAGACTTGGTACTACTTCCATCAGGACTTAGCTAGAGATGGACGGTCCTATCAAGGGATCTAGGGTACCCACTATGATGTATGTATTTTATCTAAGTTATTCATCTATTTTGAAAGATCATTTTAGGACATGAGCCCAAAAAGGCAGCAGATTAAAAGCTTGAGTGGAGCACACTAGGAAGGCATGGTGACAATGGCCCCATTGTTGAAACCTTCCTATAGCCCACCGTGATGTTTATTTGCATCCAAACTAATCATAAGGTCATGCCTAGATGAAGGAAAAAAATAAATATCAGCTTAATCCAAAATTTTGGTGGCCCTAAGGGGTTTGTAGCTGTAGGTATTCAGTTCTCACTGTTTCTGTGGTGTGGTCTATTGAGCATTCAATCTAGCTATCTCATTTTTGGGCTCATTATCTAAAATGATTTTTCAAAATAGATGGAGGGTACGGATAAAACACATACATCACAGTGGGCGTCCGTCCCTAGCTAGGTACCGGTGAGGGTAGTACTCAATCCCCACCTGTATGATCCAAAATTTGAGGCAGATCCAAAGTTCAAGTGGACCACACCATAAGCAGCAGTGATAATGACACCCAATGTTGAAACCTTCCTAGGGGCCACCATGATGTTTATTTGCCATCCAACCAATTCATGATATCATATAGATGTGGATGAAGAGAGAACCCAAATATCAGCTTCATCCAAAACTTCCGCAGCTCCCAGGAAGTTTTAAATGTGGACATTCAATTCCCACTATAAGGTCCACTTGAGTCTTGGATCTACCTTACTTTTTAATTCATAGCTTAAAATGATCTGGCAAAATAGATAGATGAGGAGGATAAAATATATACGTCATGGTGGGATCCACATAGACCAACCTGCTTGGACAGATTATGGTGAGGCAGGGGCAAGACCCAATCGGCTTCTGATTAGGTGAGGCAAGGGTATCTCACTACTAGAAAATGTGCCTTTAACCACGGTATTTTACCCTCAGTTCAAAAAACTGAAGCTAAACGTGCCTTTTAGCCTTAGATGCTAAGGAACTAGGGCTAAAAGTCTGTCTTTTAACCACGAGTCTATGAAGGTGGGCCATATGAGGGTTTCAACAGTGGGCATCATTATCACCACTACTTCATGTGGTGTGGTCCGCTCAAGTCTTCAATCTGCCTCTGTTGTGAGTTTGTGCTCTAAAATAGATTATTAGAATGGATGGATGGCATGGATAAAACACATGCATCATAGTGGGCCCCAAAGGCCCTGACCATATGGCCCACCTCAATATATGTGCCATCCATCTGATTTGCCTATTCATTCTAGGACATGGTCCTAAAACTGAGGTAGTTCCAAGATCTTAGGTGGACCAAGTAGTAGGGATTGAACTCCTACCACTAAAAATGTCTCTGGGAGCCACAAAAGTTTGGATCAAGCTGCCTCACCTAACATGGTACACCTTGACTATGCCGAAATTTTGTTGATTTCTTTTTGGACTTCTTCCAGTCCATTTGTGATAGGCACGAGCTTACTCTATATCCTACCTCAGACACTCTACCCTACAACCGGTATTCAAGAAAAACTAAAAGAAAGGAAAGAACTAGGTGGTCTCAAGTTTATGGAATGATAAGATCTGAAAATTCAAAAAACTCAAAACAACATACATATAGAGAAAGCCTAAAAAGTAAGGGAAATAAAGATGATGTAATGATACAAATGATGAAATTCAAATCCAACTGGGGAAACCATGATGGATAGCCTGGCTGCAGTGAACACCACACACAACATAAGAAATTAAGAATCTTCTTCCAAGTGTAGAGTCCTTTATAATTCTACTATTCTACTTTCATTAACCTTCTTAATATAGAAGTCTGATGGGCTTTGTATATAAAAGTCAGAGTAAAAGCTCATTCATTTATTATGTAGACCACAATTTATAAAGCAAATAAAAGCTAGGGGTGTCAACGGGCCGGGTTAGGGCTAAGCCAACCTCTAATCAAGCCAGCACAATTTTTTAATCTAAGACCAAATCCAGCCTGGGCCTATGATGGGCCAAAGTGTTTAGCTTGAGCCCAGCCCGGAGTTTTTACACAGGGCCCAACCTGCAATTTTGAAATTTTAAAAAATAAAGGAAGCAGAACCTTAATGGAAGGAATGGTGACAATGACTCCCATGGTTGAAACCTTCCTAGGGCCCACCGTGATGTTTATTTGCATCCAACCTGATAATAAGGTCATACCATAGATGAAAGGAAAAAATAAATATCAGCTTAATCCAAAATTTCTGTGGCTCCTAAGAGGTTTTCAGCGGTAGGCATTCAATCCCCACTATTTATGTGGTGTGGTCGGCTTGAGGATTTGATCTGTTTCATTTTTGGGTGCATTATCTAAAATGATTTTTCAAAATGGATGGAGGTTGTGGATAGAACACATACATCATGGTGGACAGGACCATCCGTCCCTAGCTAGGTACTGGTGAGGGTAGTATCCAATCCCCACCCGTATGATCCAGAAGCTGAGGCAGATTCAAAATCTTAGATGGACCACCACAAGAAACAGTAGTGATCGATGATTAAATACTTCTTGCATACTATAAAAGTTTATTATTATTATTATTATTGAGATGATATTTATTTATTTTTTCCATTCATCCATATCTGTGTGACCTTATCAACAGGTTGGATGGTAAATAAACATTATGTGGACCTCACGAAGTTTTTAATGTTGGGCGGTCAATCACCATTATTTCCTATGGTATGGTCCACTTGATATTTGGATTTGGTTTTGTTTTAGGCTAATTTCCTAAATTGATATGTACAAATGGATGGATAATATGGATATACAGTACATACATCAGGGTCAGCCCCACTGTCAAAGCTGCACTCTGTTGGGTGAGGCAGGGCTGCACCTAATCTGCTTCCCCTATTCAATGGCAAGTGTACCAGGATGGGGATTGAGACACAAATTCGTACCTTGCATCCGATCCTTCCATCAGTTTCGACAGGTCATTATAGGGCATGATATTAAAAACGAAGTGGTTCCAAATCTCAGGTCTACCACACCATAGGAAACAATGGCAATTGACCATTAAAAATGGGCTACAAAAGTTTTAGATTAACCGTATATTTGTGTGGTCCCTTCTTCCAGGTCTTTGTAATGCATCAACAGGTTGGATGGATCATAAACATTCCAGTAGCCCCTGAAAAACTGACCTAACCAATAATTATGTGGGCCACACTATAGAAAATGAATCCAAAAACTCCAAAATTCATGTAGTGTCTTACACGATGGTTGTTAGATTAGCCCGATTTTTAGGGCATCCAACTTTTTTTTCTATGGGAATCTGAATCATCTACTTACCATGAGTAGAAAAATCCTGTTTTTCTGCATCGTGATTGGTCCATGTCATCATCACTGACAATGTCAGTGATGACGTTGTTAGTATTGCTACATTAAATGTACTGTGATGATGATGTGGCCCAATTAGATTGCAACAAACAAGATTTTCCTGCTTGTGGCAAGCATAGGATCCGGATTATTTTTACTTAATGGTCCAAGCTCAATCACAAATTTCAGGCCAGATCATCAAATGGGCCAGGACACTGTTACTAAATTTAAGCATTTAACATGATGGTGAATGGTCAGTGTATTCAAGTTTGGACACATTTTTTGGACCAGCTTTGTCAGAATAAATGAACGTTTAAGAGAAAATAAGCATCCAATATATATGTGGCCCAACTCATGCTCTTATATAACTGACCTTTAAGAAAAGGCACTATATAGTGTTGGTCACATCACTTATGTCTTTGTTTTTGTTGTGTGTGTGTGAAGTTGGACATTACCAATACAAGCTTTATTAAAAAGGAAAAATTACAAGAGATGGAGGGGGGCAAAGAACCTGACCTCCGAATCAAACAACTTGTGTTTACTAGAAAAACAAGGAAGCAACCCAGCAAACTAGTCTTCCTAGATAGATTATAGATTGACATGTATTAAAAGTAAATCCATTGAAAAAGAAAAAAGAAAATAAATAAATAAAAAGTACACAATTACTTGAAACAAAACCCAAAGAAAAGCAGTAGTTGATTTCCTCTCCACCTCTCCTCGTATTGGAGTGGATCATTCAGATGGATAAATGAAGATATTTGGGATGTGGGCAATCTTGTGACGATCTTCTCCTCCATCTCGCCGCCGACGCTCTATTAAGAGTGGACAGATAAGACATTGTGAGGAGTTGCAACTGATCCGGTAGACCTCAACTCTGGACAATTATGGATAAACAGAGTTTGGAGGGCTTTGAGTTGTCCCAACTCCTCTGGTAGAGACTTCAACTGTGGACAATTGGAGATCTGCAGAGTTTGGAGGGCATTGAGTTGTCCCAACTCCTCTGGTAGAGACCTCAACTGTAGACAATTGGAGATCCACAGAGTTTGGAGGGCTTTGAGTTGTCCCAACTCCTTTGGTAGAGACTTCAACCGTGGACAGCTCCCTATCTTCGGAGTTTGAAGAGCTTTGAGTTGTCCCAACTCTTTGGTAGAGACTTCAACTGTGGACATTTCTCGATATTCCGAGTTTGGAGGGCTTTGAGTTGTCCCAACTCCTCTGGTAGAGACTCCAACTGTGAACAATGGGAGATGTGCAGAGTTTGGAGGGCTTTGAGTTGTCCCAACTCCTCTGGTAGAGACTCCAACTGTGAACAATGGGAGATGTGCAGAGTTTGGAGGGCTTCGAGTTGTCCCAACTCCTTTGGTAGAGACTTCAACCGTGGACAGCTCCCTATCTTCAGAGTTTGAAGAGCTTTGAGTTGTCCCAACTCCTTTGGTAGAGACTTCAACAGTGGACAGCTTCCTATCTTCAGAGTTTGAAGAGCTTTGAGTTGTCCCAACTCCTTTGGTAGAGACTTCAACCGTGGACATTTCTCGATATTCAGAGTTTGGAGGGCTTTGAGTTGTCTCAACTTCTCTGGTAGAGACTCCAACTGTGAACAATGGGAGATGTGCAGAGTTTGGAGGGCTTTGAGTTGTCCCAACTCCTCTGGTAGAGACTCCAACTGTGAACAATCGGAGATGTGCAGAGTTTGGAGGGCTTTGAGTTGTCTCAACTCCTTTGGTAGAGACTCCAACTGTGAACAATTGGAGATGTGCAGAGTTTGGAGGGCTTTGAGTTGTCTCAACTCCTTTGGTAGAGACTTCAACCATGGACAGCTCCCAATCTTCAGAGTTTGAAGAGCTTTGAGTTGTCCCAACTCCTTTGGTAGAGACTTCAACAGTGGACAGCTTCCTATCTTCAGAGTTTGAAGAGCTTTGAGTTGTCCCAACTCCTTTGGTAGAGACTTCAACTGTGGACATTTCTCGATATTCAGAGTTTGGAGAGCTTTGAGTTGTCCCAACTCTGGCAGAGACTTCAAATGTGTACAATGCCAGAGTTTCACCTTAACTAACATTGGATTCCCTATCCACTTAGGAAGCATGGAACCTTTGTAATACCATATTTCCAACTCTTTCAAGTTTGTGTGAGGCTGAAGTCTTTTGAGCACATCGTCCATCCTCTTCACCTCATCATCCAATGGTTCACCATCTTTGTCATCGTACTCCAAGAATAGAGCATGAAGGTGCTGCTTCTCATGCAGTTTTGCATCGCTAGCTTCACCCCTGCTTTTGACATTTTGCAAACCAGTAATTCGAAGACTTCCTTGAAGATGATTGAGGTGTTTCAGTTCACCACATTTACATCCTTGGTTGTCACCCCCACAATGAACTTTGTTATCGTCCGAAGCTCTGTTAGTCTCCCTATACCCTCTGGTAAGTAGCTCAAACCATTAGAGTCTTCAAATTCTAGATGCCTCAGGCTAAGCATTTTCCTCATCCCACTAGGCAGTTTTCTTAGCTTCTGACAGCCATTGAGTCTCAAGGTCTGTAAATTTCTGCAATTACTTAATTCCTCTGGCAACTCCTCTATGTCTGTGTGAGATAAATCAAGATATCTCAAGTGTTTCAACTGTCCTACTGTCTTAGGCAATTTCTTGATGTCAGTCCTACTGAAGTCCAATGCTCTTAGGCGTCTCAACTGATGAAATAACTTGTCTGGCACCTCGGAGATTCTTGAGTCTTGTAGTAGCAACGTCCGCAACTTGTGGGCCTTATGCAGGGTCGCCAAAATGGAAGCCAATTTATCAGCTTCAGTATGGCCAACTAAAAAATAATGCCGGTCATTATTTATGTTTAACGAGGTTTTCTTTCTAATCTCCACCATAGAACAGTCACTTCCTGCAACATATTGCACAAGATCATGAACTAAATCATGCATCTTGCAATATTCTATGCTGCCATCACTATTGATTTTTGCATCTTGGAGCAGTGAGCGTCTTAGCAAATCATCAAAATACAGTTCGCCAATTTCCTCCAAGTCTCCACTTCCATTAATGGAGCAGACGAAACCTTGTGCCACCCATAACTTGACTATCATATCCTTCCATATCCTCCTATCTTTAGGAAAGATAGAGAAATATGCAAAGCACTGCTTCAGAGCTGGAGGCAACTCATAGTAGCTTAGTAACAAAGCCGGTAAAATGCCTTCCAAGACATCACCCGAGTTCCACATCTCGCTTCGCAAGACAAGCTTCCACTGGTTTTTAGTCCTTCTCGAGTGCATGACACTCCCTATTGTCTTTGCAGCAAGGGGCACCCCTCCGCATTTCTTTACGATTTGCCTTCCAATCTCTTCAAGCTTAGAACACTCTTTTGCACTCCGATGCTCCAGCGCTTTACTTCTGAACAATAACCAGCAATCGTTGTCGGATAAAAGTGCCAGTTTGTGCATGTGATCAGTGCTTCCCATGATGCCTGCAACATCTTCAATACGAGTGGTTACAATGATTCGACTCCCGAGTGCACCGGCTTGGAAGGGAAGTCTCAGCTTCTCCCATTTCTCGCTGTCTTTGCTCCAAACGTCATCAAGCACCAGCAAGAATCGCTTTTCTTGCAACATACCACTGAGGATATGTTGCAAACGGTCCAGGTCTAGATGATCACAATTAGACCCATCTGCAGATTTTATGATTGATTTCGTAATTTGTTTCACATTAAAATCTTCAGAAACACAAACCCACATTTTCATGTCAAAATGCCCTTTCACTTTCTCATCGTTGTAGATGAGCTGAGCAAGAGTGGTCTTGCCCAAACCCCCCATTCCAACGATAGAAATGACAAAGGGCACCTCAGTTACCTCCTGCAGCAGCAAGCCTATGACTTCATTTTTTTCACCTTCTCTGCCTATCACTGACGGTCGGTTGATTAGGGAGCTTGTTTCTCGCTCTGATCTGATCTCACCCTCCCCACTATCTGCTCTAAGACTCAATTGGTTCCTCTCTTCATTGATATCATGTAATATACCCCTCACCTCCTTTATCCTACGCCCAATTTTGTGGCGTAACGTGAAGGAAGTAATAGGCGAGAGGAAGTTTCTTACTTTCAACTTGCTGAAATAGGACTCATCATCTTCATCGGGTGCTTGTGATATGAGAGCTTCTGTCATCCATTCATCTAATATGTCATCCACATCATAGGCCACATCTTTGAGATTCTGCAACCAGATCTTCAATGCTCCGTCCTTCACTCGCCGAGTTTCAGCATCTTTAAGAACAGCTTGGATAAAGGTGATGGTACGGGAAAGCTTTTTGATATCGTCGGGGACACCCACCAACAAAACCGCCTCATCTTTCAGAATATTAACCAATTTCTCTATTACAAGCGAGACCAACGGATCAACAAATAAATCAACCATGTTTTCTGTTTGGTATTGATAGGAAGAAGGCAGTAGTTTGATTCAAAGAAGTTTAGAAATAGGTAATGGAGAGAGAGAGAGACAGATAGGAAAGCAGTGCAAAGCTGCTAATGTAGAAAAGAATAATAATAGAGCAGAAGGAATGGTCAGGTCCCGATGAAAGTTGCATAGGAATGGTTAACAGCTGTTACCACTTGATAGCTTAGTGGGTGTTACCCTTACCATTTGGGGCCACTTTGATGAATATATTTCACATCCACACTGCTCATCCGTTTTTTCCAGCTCTTTTAAGGACGTTATCCCAATATTTAAGAAAATACAATTCTCAGGTGGACCACACCACTGGAAAAAGTGGTGACAATTAAAAGCTTTTTGTAGGCTACAAAAGTTTTGGATCAAACTAATATTTTAATTTTCACTTCATTCAGTTCTGATTAACCTTATCAACGGGTTGGATGACAAATAAACACATTGAATCTGCTTAATGACAATTTTTTAATGGTAACCGTTCAATCATCATTGTTACTTGTGGTGTGGTCCATCTGAGATTTGGATGTCCTTTAACTTTTGGAACAGAATCATAAAATGTGCTGGAAAAATGAATGAACAGAGTAGATATATAACATCCACTAATATGTCACCCGTGTAACACCTAAACTGCTCCCTGACTAAACAGACCAACCATCAGAGTAGCAAACTATGGCCCCATGTTAGAACCAACGGTTGAGCCGCTTGCATAATTCAATCGATCAGCTTGATCTGTTAGCTCTTAAAGGCATGCTTTCGGTTACCAAGCTAAAATTGGAAAATCAAGGCGTCCAACTATTTCCTTAAAAAATGGACGGTTGAGATTGTTTGTACAGAAACAAGTTCAATCAACAATCTGAACCATCCTTTTGTTAGATACCCTCATAGATCGCTTATTGTTTTAAAGCACCTCTTTTATCAGGCAATCCTACCCATTCTATCAGCTGCTTAGAAAACAAACAGCTATGTAAGAGAATGAAAACTTAAGGAATGCTTAAATCATTTTCTCACTGTTAATTTTAACTGTAACCCTTAAAAACTATGTTCCGGATGTAATGATCGGGTCAGATTGAACGATTGGAATATCCAAATGTTATGACTATCATGAACATGCGACTGTGTACTCTCCCACGAGAGAACAACCAGTAAATGTGGGACGCGGATTTCCTGCGAAAGCCTTTGGCTGGAGGTTCCTGCGCAAGCATCTGGGTGGGGCCCACTACAATGTATGTGAGAAATCCATTACGTCCATCCGTTTTGAGATCTCATTTTAGGGCATGCAATAAAAAATGAGGTGGATAAAAAGCTCAAGTGAGTCACACGAGAGGGAAAATTAGGGAAAGAAATTTCTACCGTTGAAATCTTCCCAGGCTCCACCTTGATGTTATATGTTATCTAAACTGTTTATAAGGTCATTGTCAATGAGATGAAGTGAAAAAACCAAAAATATAGACTGATACAATAATTTTTTAGGCATAAGAATGCTTCAACGGTACTCACTGAATGATCACTATTTCCTCTTGGGTGTCCCACTTTAGTTCTATATACACCTAATTTTTTATCTCAAGTTTTTAAACGATCTCAAAAAACGGATGGACTGAATGGATTTCTCACATACATTGTAGTGGGCTTCACCCAGCATTCTTTCGCAGGAACTTCTTGCGAAAGGCTTTCGCAGGAAATCCGCGTCCGTAAATGTGATAAGGTTACGGATCAAAGATGCCTATATGATATGACTGAAGAGGCATCCATTGGCTAAGCGGATTTCGTCCTATCCCGCGCGGATTTCGTCCGACCCCGCCCGCCTCTAGCTACGAACAGTCAGTTTTGTTGGCGGGCGCGGATTAGATACCGACAAGATCTGGATCCCACCAAGATGCGTGTTCTATCTATACCGTCCAACCATCAGGAGAGATCTTTTTATGGCTTAAGAAAAAAGAATGAGATAGATCTAAAGTTCAAGTGGACCCGCCACAGAAAACCGTGGGAGCAGTCATCCCACCGTCGAAACATTTATAGGGCCTACCATGATGTATTTTTGAGATCCAACCTATTCATAAGTTAAAATAGAGATAGATGAAGTGAAAACAAAAATTTCTGCTTGATTGGAAACTTCGGCGGCCCTGAGAAGTTTTGAACGGTGGATGTCATTGTCTCAACTGTTTTCTATGTGGGGTCCACTTGAACTTTATATCTATTTCATTCTTTTTTCCAGCGATAAAACGATCTCTCTAAATGGATGGATGGTGCGGATACAACACATGCATCGTAGTGGGTCCACAAAGCTGGGTGATGTCACTTTAGTAACGATTTGACTACTGACCTGTCGGTATCTAATCCGCGTGCACAAAAATGAAGCAGATGTAACGCTAACATCAAGTGAACCACACAAAGATGACTTTTGCAGTTGATGCAACTTACGTTAAATGCTGTGTACATTTAATATAATCTAAGTTTATTATTTGATGTCATCCACTGGAGAATTGGATCTAACTCATTTTTGTGGACCTTATTTAAAATGATATGAGAAGAGGGACAGACGGCATAGATATACAGATACATCACCGTGGGCCCACCCATAGAACTGCCCGTTCTTATCTAGACACGGGGGTAGGACGATCCGGTCCGTTACTGGGAGCGTGTATCAGGTGTTACCAGCTGGTGTTGCCATAACCATGTGGCCCACTTTGACGCATGCGTTGTATCAAAGCCGTCATCACTTTCTCCACCTCATTTTAGTCCCATAAATGAAATGGATCTAAATCTCAAGTGGACCACAGCATTTGGAAACAGTGGTCATTATTAAAAACTTCCTAACACCTACCCGAATGTTTATTTGCTCTAATGCCATGTGTACATACGACGAAGTTAGGTCGGTATGTAGACTGCCTGAGACCCAGACGTGTTACAAAATATTGATTTTAAAAATATATTTTAATAAAAATAATAATTAAATATTATATACAAAAAGTGTTTGCAAAACACTTTTTTCATAGGTTTTGGGAATAGTAGTACATTGGAAAAAGAGGAGAAGAAATTGTGGTTTAAATGAAAGTTGTGGAGTATTTTAATGTTTACCTGCGCTCGGGCACGAGCACAGGCACGAGCACGAGCTCGAGCTCGAGCACGGGCTCGGAGCGAGGGCGTGGGCATGTGAGGCAGTATGGCTGTAGAAGCGTTATTGGCGCACTTTACACTTTGCACGTTCGCATGAGGTGTAACTCCTCATACAATTCATTGTAGAGTCATGCTGAAACTGCGCTGCATGGCTAGCCTAACAACTAGAAACGGCTAGCCAACTCTCACAACAGTCAGCATGCATCAGCTGTAATGGCTCATGCACAACAGCTAGAAACTGTCTATAACGACTAGTTTCTTAACAGGTAGAAAATGGATTAACGGGATTTATGTCCCTGGATCATAACCCCCAGCCACCATAGCCTATATAAAGATGGTCTGGATGGGTTTACAAAGCATCTCAACAACACACTCCAGCAAATCCCATACGAACCAAAGCCACTTCTCCTACAGACCAAAAGTTCAGTATTATCTGAATATCAGACTAGTGGTGTGGTCTAAGAATAATTCAACTGAACCAGTAACTGAAGAACAGACCGGTGCAGTGGTCTAATTTCACAAATCTTCTTCTCTCTTTTCTGGGATTTTTTCTTTTTAAAAATAAAAAATAAAAAATTCTGCCAGATTATGTAACAGAATTCTATTGGTGGGCCTTCATGTTTGCTGAATGCAGACCCACACCAGGCTCGTCGTATCCTAGAAGCGATTTGCCTGTAACCGCTCAGCATACTCAATTCACTTGAGTAGGGGCAAATAATACTTTAAGAACAACGTTCCAAACGTGCTTCAGCCTGTCCTTATTTCAGATCAACTTGGTTTTTTTTAGTTTTCATATTTTACAGAAAATATAATTTTGTAAATTTTCCAATAATCTTAAAGAGTAATTTGATGGAAGCCAATAGTATATCATCCATTAAGTTGATGAATTAGGACTTGACTCGTCTTGATTAATTCGATAGAACCAATTTTACAAGATGGCAAGACAAATTCAAATTTCTACTAACAGCGCTAAAGATCTACTACATCCTACATCCAAACTTACAGCCGTTACCTGAAACAACTGAAGCAAACACACCTGAACAAATTGCTACTCGCACCAATCTAGCTGAAGACGAATTTTTGTGTCGTGGACACATTCTGAATGCGCTCTCTGACCGACTGTACGATTTGTACACATAAACTTCATCAGTAAAAGAAATCTGGACTGCTCTAGAGCTTAAGTACAAGGCTGAAGAAGAAGGTACTAACAAGTTTCTGATTGCCAGGTATTTGGACTTTAACATGGTAGATAACAAATTGTTGTTATCCAAAATCCAAGAACTGCAACTAATAGTAAACAAAATCAAAACCATACATATCGATCTTCCTGAATCATTCCAAGTTAGGGTTATAATCGTTAAATTGTCACCGATATGGAAAAACTATAAAAAGAAGTTGTTGCATAAGAATATCTTCTAAACTAAAATTAGTCACTTGACGTACCATATGTGATTTTGGGGTAGGAGAAGTTACTTTAGCCAACCAACCTAGTCATTTTCATAGATTCCATCAGGTCGATGGTCGAAAATCCATTTCATTCACTTCATGGTTAATTTCAATTAGTTCGCGGTGAATTTCATTAACTTCGTGGTCAATTTCATTCACTTCGCGGTCAATTTCAATCACTTCACGATCAATTTCCTTCATTTCATGGTCAATTCCATGCATTTCACGGTCAATTCCGGCGATTCCCCTTCACTTCACGGTCAATTCAATTCCTTTCACGGTCAATTCCCTTCACTTCACAGTCAATTCAATTCATTTCACAGTCAATTCCCTTCACTTCACGGTCAATTCCATGCATTTCATGGTCAATTCCGGTGATTCTCCTTCACTTCACGGTCAATTCAATTCATTTCACAGTCAATTCCCTTCAGTTCATGGTCAATTCCCTTCATTTCACAGTCAATTCTTTGTATTTCACGGTCAATTCCGATGATTTTCCTTTACTTCACAGTCAATTCAATTCATTTCACGGTCAATTTCCTTCACTTCTTGGTCAATTCAATTCATTTCATGGTCAATTCCTTTCACTTCACGGTCAATTCCATGCAGTTCACGATCAATTTCGGTGATTCCCCTTCACTTCACGGTCAATTCAATTAATTTCACAGTCAATTTCCTTCACTTTGCGGTCAATTACGTGCATTTCACGGTCAATTCTCTTCACTTTACGGTCAATTCCCTTCATTTCACGGTCAATTCTAGCGATTCCCTTTCACTTCACGGTCAATTCCATGCATTTCACGGTCAATTCTGGCAATTCCCCTTCACTTCACGGTCAACTCAATTCATTTCACGGTCAATTCCCTTCACTTCACGGTGAATTTCATGCATTTCGCAGTCAATTCCCTTCACTTCACGGTCAATTTCATGTATTTCACGGTCAATTTCGGCGATTCCCCTTCACTCCATGGTCAATTCCATGCATTTCACGGTCAATTCTCTTTACTTCACGGTCAATTCAATGCATTTCACGGTCAATTCCTTTCACTTCACGGTCAATTCCATGCATTTCACGGTCAATTCCCTTTACTTCACAGTCATTTCCATTCATTTCACGGTCAATTCCCTTCACTTCACGGTCAATTCAATGCATTTCACAGTCAATTCCCTTCACTTCACGGTCATTTCCATTCATTTCACGATCAATTCCCTTCACGGTCAATTCGATGCATTTCACGGTCAACTCCCTTCACTTCACGATCAATTCCATGCATTTCACGGTCAATCCCGGCGATACCCCTTCACTTCATGGTCAATTCCATGCATTTCACGGTCAATTCCCTTTACTTCACGGTCATTTCCATTCATTTCACAGTCAATTCCGTTCACTTTACGGTCAATTCCATGCATTTCACGGTCAACTCCCTTCACTTCACGGTCAATTCCATGCATTTCACGGTCAATCCCGGCGATTCCCCCTTCACTTCACAATCAATTCCATGTATTTCATGGTCAATTACCTTCACTTCACAGTCATTTCCATTCATATCACGGTCAATTTCCTTCACTTCAGGGTCAATTCCATGCATTTCAGGGTCAATTCCGATGATTCCCCTTCACTTCACGGTCAATTCAATTCATTTTACTGTCAATTCCGTGTATTTCACGGTTAATTCCCTTAATTTCACAGTCAATTCCTTGCATTTCACTCCATTCACTCCCTTACACTTAAACACACGTCCGAACTCATCTCTGTCATCCCTATGGAGATTTAATGAAGAAAATAGGTGAAAAGATAGAATAGGGATGGCAGAGATGAGTTCAGAAGTGTATTTGAGTGTAAGGGAGTGAATGGAGTGAAATTGATAAAGCACCGACATTTTTGACCTGTAAAAAGCTGTCTGGGAGTCGATGCGTCACAAAGAAAGAAGGAAATGAAGTGAAGTGGACGAGCCGTGCTATAAATACACGCGTTTGTTCAATATATCGAAGGTCACTCGATATCGTCGAAAATTCATTTTAAATTAACAAAAACTCTCTGGACAGTTTTGGATCTTTTTCGATATATCGAATTCCATTCGATATATCGAAGAATAGCATATCGAAGCGGATTCAATATATCGGAAAATTCAGTGAATTTTCCATGTATAAATTGCTGGACGAAACTGATTTAGTTACGATAACATTCGTTATTTAATGAAGAGACTCACTCACAATAAAATCGAGTAGTTTTCGACGACATCGAAGAGCCCTTCAAAATTGTAGGTTTTGTTTTCAAGAAATTCAAAGTCCATGTAATCGATTGACATTCGATGATATCGAATTCAAGGTCCATGTAATCGATTGAAATCCTGGACAGTTTTTTCACTTATAAGATCATATCGAATTCCGTGTAATGCATGGAAATGACTGTGAAGTGAAGGGAATTGACCGTGAAGTGAAGGGATTTGACCGTGAAAGGCATGGAATTGACCGTGAAGTAAAGGAAATTGACTGTGAAATGCATGAAAATGACCATGAAAGGGAATTAACCGTGAAATGCATGGAAATGACTGTGAAGTGAAGGGAATTGATCGTGAAGTGAAGGGATTTTATCACGAAAGGCATGAAATTGACTGTGAAGTAAAGGGAATTGACCGTGAAATGCATGGAAATGACCGTGAAGTAAAGGGAATTGACTGTGAAATGCATGGAAATGACCGTGAAGTGAAGGGGATTGATCATGAAATGAATAGAAATGACCATGAAGTGAAGGAGAATCGCCGGAATTGACCATAAAATACATGGAATTGACTGTGAAATGAAGGGAATTGAGCGTAAAATGCACGGAATTGAGGGTGAAGTGAAGGGAATTGACCGTGAAATGAAGGGAATTGACCGTAAAATACACGGAATTGAGCGTGAAGTGAAGGGAATTGATCGTGAAATGCATGGAATTGACCGTGAAGTGAAGGGAATTGACCGTGAAATGCACGGAATTGACCATGAAGTGAAGGGGAATCGCCGGGATTTATCGTGAAATGCATGGAATTGACCGTGAAATGTACGGAATTGACTGTGAAGTGAAGGGAATTGACCGTGAAATGCATGGAATTGACCGTGAAGTGAAGGGGAATCGTCGGAATTGACCGTAAAATGAATGGAAATGACCATGAAGTGAAGGGAATTGACTGTGAAATGCATGGAAATGACCGTGAAATGAAGGGAATTGACCGTGAAATGCATTGAATTGAGCGTGAAGTGAAGGAAATTGACCGTGAAATGCATAGAATTGATCGTGAAGTGAAGCAAATTGACCGTGAAATGCACGGAATTGACCATGAAGGGAATTGACCGTGAAATGCATGGAATTGATCGCGAAGTGAAGTAAATTGACCGTTAAGTGAAAGGAATTCACCGTGAAATGAATTGAAATGACCGTGAAGTGAAGGAGAATCGCCGGGATTGACCATGAAATGCATGAAATTGACCGTGAAATGAAGGGAATTGACCGTGAAATGCACGGAATTGAGCATGAAGTGAAGGGAAATTGACTGTGAAATGCATGGAATTGACCGCGAAGTGAAAGGGAATCGCCAGGATTGACCATGAAATGCATGGAATTGACTGTGAAGTGAAGGGAATTGACTGTGAAATGATTGAAATTGACCGCGAAGTGAATGGAATTGACTGCGAAGTGAATGAAATGGATTTTCGACCATTGACCTGATGGAATCTTGGAAAATAACCAGGTTGGTTGGCTAAAGTAGCTTATCCTACCCCAAAATCATATGTGGTATGTCAAGTAACTAATTTTGATTTAGAAGATATTCTTATTAAATGAATGAAGAAAGAAATAAAAAAAAGGAGAGAATTTTTTTTTTTATATGCTTATATATACATATTTATATAAATATGTACTAGAGAAAATGCATGTAGAATAAAGTTCTCTATGTAAAATTTATTTTATTTTTTTTTTTAAAAAAAAAAAAAAAAAGAGAGAGAGAGAGAGAAGTGGACAGAATGCCGTGGCATATGGTTATGGCTACGGTTATAATCCGTAGCCATAAAGTCCTGACTTTTTTTCCTGTTGTAATCCCCACTGCTTTTTGTGAGCCCTATGTGTTATATCCAAACCGTCCATCTATTTGGTGAACTCGTATTAAGGCTTGAAATGAAAAATAAGACAGATCTAGCTATCAAGTGGACCACACTGTAAAAGGTAGTGGAGGATTGAACGTCTACCATTGAAACCCTTTTATGGGTCACAAAAGTTTTGAATCATTATGAAATTTGTTTCCTCTTCATCCAGGTTTTTGTGACCTTATGAATAAATTGGATGGAGAATAAATGTTACGGTGGGCCTTACAAAATTTTTAACAGTGAAAATCAATTTTCCGGTTGCTCTTTGTGGTGTGGTCCAGTTGATCTTTGGATATGATGTTTTTTTTATAAGGGTTTGGACGGAGATGTCGCTGAAGGCAGTGTTCCGACGGTTGTAGGGTTTGCAAATTAAGAGCCAGAGAGAGAGAGAGAGAGAGAGAGAGAGAGAGAGAGAGAGAGAGAGAGAGAGAGAGAGAGAGAGAGAGAGAGGTTTGGGCGCAGCAAGACAGAGATGAGGACGGGCGCAGGCATAGACATATTCCTGTGCTCGGGGTTGTGTGGGGTCCACATAGATGACCGTGACAAATTCACTTCGTCCATCTGTTTTTAAAGATAGCAATAGGGTAGGATTTTAAAAATCAGGAATATCCGAAATTAAGGTGGGATGCACCAACAAAACATTGGGAACAACAACATCAGTAGTTAAAACCTTGTGCACCCCATAGTTTAGAACAGTTTAAAACCGTTTCAAATAGGAATGGTCTAGACCCATTCCTAAACCAAATTCAAACCGTTCCAAATTTACAATTTTGGTGTAGTGTGGGAAGTTCAATTAATTGGAACCAAGGGGATGCCTAGACAATAATAGTTCCAAGCAGGGTTCTATGGCACCCAATGTGATATATGGGTTTTATCTAGATGGTCCATCAATTTTCCAAATCATTTTAGGGTATGATTGGAGACAGACTTGGTACTACTCCCATCCGGACTTAGCTAGAGATGGACGGTCCTATCAAGGGATCTAGGGTACCCACTATGATGTATGTATTTTATCTAAGTTATTCATCTATTTTGAAAGATCATTTTAGGACATGAGCCCAAAAAGGCAGCAGATTAAAAGCTTGAGTGGAGCACACTAGGAAGGCATGGTGACAATGGCCCCATTGTTGAAACCTTCCTATAGCCCGCCGTGATGTTTATTTGCATCCAAACTAATCATAAGGTCATGCCTAGATGAAGGGAAAAAATAAATATCAGCTTAATCCAAAATTTTGGTGGCCCTAAGGGGTTTGTAGCTGTAGGTATTCAGTTCCCACTGTTTCTGTGGTGTGGTCTATTGAGCATTCAATCTAGCTTTCTCATTTTTGGGCTCATTATCTAAAATGATTTTTCAAAATAGATGGAGGGTATGGATAAAGCACATACATCACAGTGGGCATCCGTCCCTAGCTAGGTACCGGTGAGGGTAGTACTCAATCCTCACCCGTATGATCCAAAATTTGAGGCAGATCCAAAGTTCAAGTGGACCACACCATAAGCAGCAGTGATAGTGACACCCAACGTTGAAACCTTCCTAGGGGCCACCATGATGTTTATTTGCCATCCAACCAATTCATGATATCATATAGATGTGGATGAAGAGAGAACACAAATATCAGCTTCATCCAAAACTTCCGCAGCTCCCAGGAAGTTTTAAATGTGGACATTCAATTCCCACTATAAGGTCCACTTGAGTCTTGGATCTGCCTTACTTTCTAATTCATAGCTTAAAATGATTTGGCAAAATAGATAGATGAGGAGGATAAAATATATACATCATGGTGGGATCCACATAGACCAACCTGCTTGGACAGATTATGGTGAGGCAGGGGCAAGACCCAATCGGCTTCTGATTAGGTGAGGCAAGGGTATCTCACTACTAGAAAATGGGCCTTTAAACACGGTATTTTACCCTCGGTTCAAAAAACTGAAGCTAAACGTGCCTTTTAGCCTCAGTTGCTAAGGAACTAAGGCTAAAAGTCTGTCTTTTAACCACGAGTCTATGAAGGTGGGCCATATGAAGGTTTCAATGGTGGGCATCATTATCACCACTACTTCATGTGGTGTGGTCCACTCAAGTCTTCGATCTGCCTCTGTTGTGAGTTTGTGCTCTAAAATAGATTATTAGAATGAATGGACGGCATGGATAAAACACATGCATCATAGTGGGCCCAAAAGGCCTTGACCATATGGCCCACCTCAATATATGTGTCATCCATCTGATTTGCCTATTCATTCTAGGACATGGTCCTAAAACTGAGGTAGTTCCAAGATCTTAGGTGGACCAAGTAGTAGGGATTGAACTCCTACCACTAGAAATGTCTCTGGGAGCCACAAAAGTTTGGATCAAGCTGCCTCACCTAACATGGTACACCTTGACTATGCCGAAATTTTGTTGATTTCTTTTTGGACTTCTTCCAGTCCATTTGTGAGAGGCACGAGCTTACTCTATATCCTACCTCAGACACTCTACCCTACAACCGGTATTCAAGAAAAACTAAAAGAAAGGAAAGAACTAGGTGGTCTCAAGTTTATGGAATGATAAGATCTGAAAATTCAAAAACTCAAAACAACATACATATAGAGAAAGCCTAAAAAGTAAGGGAAATAAAGATGATGTAATGATACAAATGATGAAATTCAAATCCAAATAATGACTAGCCTAGATCTTAGGCACGCAACTCGACCAGCTCCAGTTGCCTGAGAAACTTGGATGCAAACCATGACTCCAAGCGATCACAATTGGTTGCCTGGGAGATGGCGAGGGTGAATGGATGGGAGTGCACTAAGGGAGTTGATTGCCATAAGCTTGATGATCCTAGGCTTGAAGGAAAGTTGGAGTGGGCTAAGTGGCCCAGGTGATGGTTGTTGGATTAGCATGAGTTTTTTTCGGGAATCCAACTTGGGGAAACCATGATGGATAGCCTGGCTGCAGTGAACACCACACACAACATAAGAATCTTCTTCCAAGTGTAGAGTCCTTTATAATTCTACTATTCTACTTTCATTAACCTTCTTAATATAGAAGTCTGATGGGCTTTGTATATAAAAGTCAGAGTAAAAGCTCATTCATTTATTATGTAGACCACAATTTATAAAGCAAATAAAAGCTAGGGGTGTCAACGGGCCGGGTTAGGGCTAAGCCAACCTCTAATCAAGCCAGCACAATTTTTTAATCTAAGACCAAATCCAGCCTGGGCCTATGATGGGCCAAAATGTTTAGCTTGAGCCCAGCCCGTAGTTTTTACACAGGGCCCAACCTGCAAGTTTGAAATTTTAAAAAAATAAAGGAAGCAGAACCTTAATGGAAGGAATGGTGACAATGACTCCCATGGTTGAAACCTTCCTAGGGCCCACTGTGATGTTTATTTGCATCCAACCTGATAATAAGGTCATACCATAGATGAAAGGAAAAAATAAATATCAGCTTAATACAAAATTTCTGTGGCTCCTAAGAGGTTTTCAGCAGTAGGCATTCAATCCCCACTATTTATGTGGTGTGGTCGGCTTGAGGATTTGATCTGTTTCATTTTTGGGTTCGTTACCTAAAATGATTTTTCAAAATGGATGGAGGGTGTGGATAGAACACATACATCATGGTGGACAGGACCATCCATCCCTAGCTAGGTACTGGTGAGGGTAGTACCCAATCCCCACCCGTATGATCCAGAAGCTGAGGCAGATTCAAAATCTTAGATGGACCACCACAAGAAACAGTAGTGATCGATGGTTAAATACTTCTTGCATACTATAAAAGTTTTTTATTATTATTATTATTGAGATGATATTTATTTATTTATTCCATTCATCCATATCTGTGTGACCTTATCAACAGGTTGGATGGTAAATAAACATTATGGTGGACCTCACGAAGTTTTTAATGGTGGGCGGTCAATCACCATTATTTCCTATGGTATGGTCCACTTGATATTTGGATTTGGTTTGTTTTAGGCTAATTTCCTAATATCATATGGATAATATGGATATACAGTACATACATCAGGGTCAGCCCCACTGTCAAAGCTGCACTCTATTGGGTGAGGCAGGGCTGCACTTAATCTGCTTCCCATATTCAGTGGCAAGTGTACCAGGATGGGGATTGAGACACAAATTCGTGCCTTGCATCCGATCCTTCCATCAGTTTCGACAGGTCATTATAGGGCATGATATCAAAAACGAAGCGGTTCCAAATCTCAGGTCGACCACACCATAGGAAACAATGGCAATTGACCATTAAAAATGGGCTACGAAAGTTTTAGATTAAGCGTATATTTGTGTGGTCCCTTCTTCCAGGTCTTTGTAATGTATCAACAGGTTGGATGGAACATAAACATTCCAGTGGCTCCCAAAAAACTAGCTTAACCAATAATTATGTGGGCCACACTATAGAAAATGAATCCAAGAACTCCAAAATTCATGTAGTGTCTTACATGATGGTTGTTAGATTAGCCCCATTTTTAGGGCATCCAACTTTGTTTTCTATGGGAATCTGAATCATCTACTTACCATGAGTAGAAAAATCTTGTTTTTCTGCATCGTGATTGGTCCATGTCATCATCACTGACAATGTCAGTGATGACGTTGTTAGTATTGCTACATTAAATGTAGTGTGATGATGATGTGGCCCAATTAGATTGCAACAAACAAGATTTTCCTGCTTATGGCAAGCATAGGATCTGGATTATTTTTATGAAAACATGTTGGATAGGTTGGATGCCATTAACATACTAATCACATCTTATTTCACAGGGACTTTACAGGAGCATTTCTCTCATCGACACTGGATCCTACTTTTGGCCAGATTGGGTGCCCTATAACACTTTTCACCTACCAGTATACCTCATTAGGACTGTTAATGCTTCAAGAAAGGCCTGAGAGTTCACCATGATACTGTCTAGGATCTTTGATGATTGTTGTTCTGGGCTGAGCCCGGGCTCATTTCTACTTAATGGTCCAAGCTCAATCACAAATTTCAGGCCAGATCATCAAATGGGCCAGGGCACTGTTACTAAATTTAAGAATTTAACATGATGGTGAATGGTCAGTGTATTCAAGTTTGGACACATTTTTTGGACCAGCTTTGTCAGAATAAATGAACGTTTAAGAGAAAATAAGCATCCAATATATATGTGGCCCAACTCATGCTCTTATATAACTAACCTTTAAGAAAAAGCACTATATAGTGTTGGTCACATGATCTTTATTTATGTCTTTGTTTTTGTTGCGTGTGTGTGAGAGAGAGAGAGAGAGAGTTGGACAGTACCAATACAAGCTTCATTAAAAAGGAAAAATTACAAGAGATGGAGGGGGGCAAAGAACCTGACCTCCGAAACAAATAACTTGTGTTTACTAGAAAAACAAGGAAGCAACCCAGCAAACTAGTCTTCCTAGATAGATTATAGATTGACATGTATTAAAAGTAAATCCATTACCCTGAAATCTAGGATCAATCTCATTACCCAGTTGCTCTCGGGAGCACACCGAAACTCCGTATCGGACCTGAACCATACGTCAAAAGTCCGATTATCGTGAAACTAAACGAATATGACCGCCTTGCTGGGCGAGACAACCACCTCGGAAATCAAGTCCAAATAGTATTCCGAAGCTATTCGCTTGAGCCCGGAGTAAAGTGTGTGAGAAATGTAGGTATCTTTAGAAATAAAAGTAATCTGAGACTTGTCGCTTGCGGGCCTAATACAAGGATTCAAACCGTCAGAATCTGACCCAAATACACCCTCAGATCAGGAGAAATTTTTCATACATGGTAGTGTACTTGTAACCCTGATCGAGTTTCGGTGACCGTTGAACTGAAACTGGTCCGCCACATGCGATCTGGAAACTCGATTGGAACGAAAACTTAACTCGACCTAGATCTAAGGTCAGTGAGCTTAAGTCCGACCGCACGCAGAAAAGGGAGCTCCGGAAGTGCTCCATTGAGCTGAAACAGACGCTCTTTTGACATAACCTAAGTATGGCCCTGTGGTCATTCCCATCAGTTCTGGGCCTATATAAGGACCTTAAACCCTCTCCCTCTCACTTCACACGAATTTTCTAAACCCTAGAAAAAGAGAGAGAGAGAGAGAGAGAGAGAGAGAGAAGTGGGGATTCTTCCTGGGATTCGATCCCGCTACTCCACGTGTCTTACCATCACTTCTGTATCGCTCTACCAGCGATACCAATCCTGTTCTTAGGTAAGAAAACCTAACCCTAATCCTTTCTAGGGTTTCAAATAGTTGAAATGATGAAATAACTAACCTTGTTTATGCTATAGGTTGCAAATCCGCTGTTGACAAAGACTTAACGTCTAAAATGACTCCGTTACGGGTTTATCGGCATAAGGTGCGGACTATGGATGTATAGGTTATGGTTTTCAAGGCTTTCAATGTCGGTTAATGATTTATTCTTGACGTGGGTGCTATTTCACATGCAAAATGTGTCATTTGTTTTTTTACAATTATATATGAGCTATGTTGAATATAGTGTATTATATGTACGTATTGAAATGTTTGAATATGTATGGAATTTGGATTTGTATCTAACATGATTATTTACCGTGACTATATGCTTGTTAGGTATGCGACAACTCCTTAGCGAAAGGACTTGCCCTAAATCATGCATGCCACGGCCAATAACACTATATAGGTTAAAGTGTGTAGCCTACATGTTTGTGGAAATGATTAAATGAGTATGGAACCAGGATTCGTGCATGCCATGATTATCCGCCTTGGGTATATGCGTGTGGTATACGGGGCAACTCCCTAGTAAAAGGATTTGGCCTAATACATGTATAACCAATATACAACATGTATGAAGATGTGCGTAGTCTAAATGATTGTAGAAATGTCTGAACAAGCTAGTTGTTACTAAGGAATACCTTGTATGAGAATTGAGATATGCTTCTCGGTTACCTTAATTATATGTATGATTTCCTCCATGTATGTTTACATTATGATATCTGTTTTATTTATGGAATGAATGCGTGTGAAATCATGTTTGTGGTGCACTTCACAACATGCTCATATGATTGTAAGAATAGAATTATTCGCTCATTACTGTTGTGATTGTCTCCTATGATTACCTGTTGAAATGGAATGAGGTTGAGACTATGATATAGTCCAGGTAATTGGTAACCGACCCTGATTAGGTGGTTGAGGTTGTTTCATCACACGAGACGTGCTTAGCGAATCCGGGCCGTACTTCGGTTGGCGACAATGGTTAGGCCACGCGGAGTGCTTATGCACTTCATGTCGTTCAACTTGTCGTGCGTTCGGGCTAGTCGAGCTCCTCAAGTAACCCGATTGACCTGATGTATGTTCACTATGTATGGACGCCACTGCCTGAACCTAAGGTACCAAACTCACCAGTGAAATCCCGTTTAACCTTGGTACCTCGATCCACTAAGACTCATGAGCTGGACATGGTGGTATGGGACACCGTGGTCGAGCTGTCGGCCTACACTGGGGCGACGAGCTTCCCCGTAGTGACCAATGAGCAACCCAAACTCTTGAGCCGAATACGGTTGTATGAGACACTGTATTTGAGCTGTCGACTTCCATTGGTGCAGCCTGCTGTGGTCCCCAGTCGCGTTGGCGACGAGCCTTCGAAAATAGACTGCCAGTTGGTAGGGCGTTGGTAGAGTGACCTCGAGTACAAAATAAGCCTACCCTGGCACAGCCTGGTTGTGGTCCCCAATCAGGTTGGCGACGAGCCTTCAAAAATTGACTGTCAGTTGGTAGGGTGTTTGTGGTAGTGACCTGAACTTGCCTATCATATGTGATTAACTAAGATTGACGACCCTAGATGGATCATTGTTTGAGAATTGATATAAGGGAGGTACCTTAGTTTCTCAATCCTGCTGTATGAAAGGACTAATAAAAACTTGGTAATCACGCTCATAACATCGCACTGCATGTGCCCCGGGTTGAAGAGCACAGAGGGAAGAAAGCATGCCGCTACCGTAAGATGGTGTCGCACGAGGGAGTGTAGGCGAGGACATGCATCATTATTCATATTATTCTTGCATTAATAAGAGTATTCAGGGATGTTTGATTTTACTGCTTTATCATTACTGCTTAACTGAATTGATAACATATTAACCTTTGCCGTATAATTTCACTGAGTTGATCACTCACTCTCACGTTACAGGACGGTGTTTTAAACACCAACCAGACTCTGTCTTGATTGCAGATAACGACGCGACTCCTGAGGCAGAGCCTGACTTCGAGGACGACGAGGAGGCATTCTCCTACATGCAATTTTCAGGCGGGTCTATGTAGACCATGTTCTGATCGACAGGGTTACAGGGATGTTGATCAGACGCTATTACCCTTGTTATTTTGCACTTTTGGAGCACCCATGTATATTCTTTTTATTCATTTTTGGAGTATACATGTATATATATAACCTGGTAACATGTTTACACTATGGAGACTTATAATAGTTTATATATTTTATTTATCTATTACAGTCTTCCGCTTGCCTAATTTAATCATCTTTGAAGTATGATATGCTGTTTTGGTGTAATCCCACTCATGTTTAATGCACTAACATGGACAACATTTAATCATCATTTTCTATGTTGCATAAGTGATGCGTTGGAACTCATGAGTGGAGCTTATGCTCGACCCCCGATTTTCAGGGTGTTACAACCATACCACAGGAAAGAGTGGTGAAAGAATGCCCAGCATTAAAAGCTTTTTGTGGACCACAAAAGTTTTGAATCAAGTTTATATTTGTGTTTTCCCTTCATCCAAGTTTATGTGACCTTATCAGTAGGCCAGATGGCAAATAAACATTACAGTGGGTCCTAAGAAGTTTTTAATGGTGGGTTGAGTCACAAATGAAGCTTAGGATCTATCGTCACATAGAAACTGTAAAATCACTTAAGGGTCGAGAAATCATAAGATTCTCTAAATCAATTGACTTCTGCGGCTGGTCTACGACCATAGATTTTGAGTAAGGGCATTAGTTATAAAATACGAAGGGATTAGACACCTTCTCATGCCCGCACTAAGTGTGGTCTCTACTTTAAGGGATGTGTGATAAATAAAGGAATTGTGGTACCTGCAAACATGTTAATCATGTAGCCATGCTTGAGAGGGCCGGGTAGGCGAAAAGAAAAATAAAAGAGATCCTAGCCTTACTTCGCAAAGTCAAAAGAGAATGGGCTTGTTGGAATGTTAAGCCCCTTGATATACACTGATATTACATCAGCTCAAGCTTTTAGGAAAAAATAGGGGAAAAAAAAGTGGTTGTTTGACGTGGTATCAGATTAGAAAGTCAAGTGTTTGAATACTGAAAATAGTAAATATGCCACTAGAACATATTCCTCGCTTGACTAAGATGTAACAAAAAAAACCAAAGGCCAAACACCATTTTTGCATCATTTCTAGTGAAATGATCAAATGAAAATACATGGAATGAGAAATCCCTTCGACAAACCCATGCATCACGAGAGATGAATGGTCTGCAGTGACTTTGTGGGCCACAATGATGTATGTGTTTTATCCAAGCAGGCCATTCATTTTTACATAGCATTTTAAGTAAAAATGGAGGCAGATCAAAGGCTTGAATTGGTTTCGTCCCAAAGCTTTTCATAAGAAGTTCCTGCTTAAGAATTCTAAATGGGCCCACAGTCATATTTGCGAGAAATCCAACATGTTCATTTGTTTTTTGAGTTCATTTTGGGAAATCGAATAAAATAATAAGGTCAATTCAAGACTAAAATGGATCACACGGAAGTAAAAAGTAAGGATTTGTGACCACCGTTGAAATATTTAATTGGCCACAAAAGTTTCACTTTGTTCTGCACTCTTTATGTTTTCACTTCATCCTAGTGAAATTGACCTTATAAGGGGTTTGGATGGTATGTAAAAATGAAGGTTAAGCCTAGGAAGGTTTCCATGGTAGGCATTTCTATCCGTACTATTTCATATCCTACCACTATTTCATCTCTAATAGCCAACTTGAGTTTTGGATCATCCTATTTTTTGTAACATGTTCTAAAACAGGCTCCACAAATGGATGGATGGATTGTATTTCTCACAAACATCACTAGGGGTGCACACGGTTTGGTTTGGTACGGCTCTGGGGTGAAACCGGAACCGAACCGTTCCTTACGGTTCCAGGATTTTCGGAACCGGACCGTTAGCACCATAGAACCGAACCGGAATTGGACCGTGAAAACCGGTTCGGTTCCGGTTCGGTTTCACGGTTCTGGGCTTTTTATAATCTGGCCCAATTGCATGTTCTATTTTATAATTTAGCCCATGTCCTATTCGTTTTGTTATCCACTTGATGAATAGTTTAGATATTGTATATGGTGTAAAAAATACATTTATGAAAACAAGCAAAGGGTGCATTGTAAACCATAAATCATGAGTCAAATATATAACTAAAATATATCGTAAACTCACAGTTCTAGGTTCGGTTCCACGGTTCGGTTCAGTTCTACGTACCCCCAAACCGGAACCGAACCGAACTAAACGGTTCTTTAATTTTTGGAACCGGATCCAAAACCGGTGCACTCTAGAACCGGACTAAACCGGACCGTTTGGTCGGTTCCGGTCCGGTTCCACGGTTTTACCGGTTCAATGTGCACCCCTAAACATCACAGTGGGCCCTATCCAGAATACTTTCACCAGCTAAAGGCTTTAGCAGGAAATCCACTTTGTTGGTGACATTAACACCCACGGTTGAAACCTTCCTAGGGCCCACCGTGATGTTTATTTGCTAACGAATCTGCTCATATGGCCACATAGACTGAACGAAGGAAATAATAAATATAAGATTGATCCAAAACTTCTATTGACTCTAAGAGTTTTTCAATGGTAGGCGTTCAATCTTCACTGTTCCTTGGGTGTAGTCCACTCAAGCCTTCAATCTACCTCATTTAAATGAGCTTATGCCCTAAAAAATGATCTTTCAAAATGGATGGATGGCGTGGATACGTACATCAATGTGTACCCACATATCCCCTCCAGGACCGTCCATCTCTAGTTCGGTCCTGGTGGGGGTAGCACCCAGACCGCGTTAGTCCACATTCAACCGAAAAAGGCCAAAGATTCCATGGTTGGGATCTTCCACCGCATGGACCATCGTATCAACGGTTTGGACCACTGATACGTGGGACTCACTTTTACATCTCTAACTCAGGAGAATACCGTCCGGTGGCCGGTCGCGGATTTTCAGCCAAAGTCTCTCGCAGGAAGTTCCTGCCCAAGGATGCTGTGTGGGGCCCACTGTAATATATGTGAGAAATCTATTCCGTCCATCCGTTTTGCCGAGCTCATTTCAGGATGTACGACCAAAAATGAGTTGGATAAAATACTCAAGTTGGTCACATTAGAGGGAAAACTGGGGAAAGAAATTCCTGCTGTTGTAACCTTCTTGAGCTTTACCTTGATGTTTATATGCTATCCAAACTGTTTATAAGGTTATTTAGGATAAAGTTAAAACAGCATAAGGATAGCCTGAAAGTGGCAAGTGTACTAGGACGGGGTTTACAAACGCGAATTCAGTGCCTTACATCCAATCCATCCATCAGTTTTGACAGGTCATTCTAGAGCATGATACAAAAAAAAAGAAGCAGTTTCAAATCTCAGGTCAACCACACCAGAAAACAGTGGTGATTGGCCATAAAAAATGGGCGACAAAAATTTTAGATTCAGCGTAATCCAGGTCTTTGTAACCGTATCAATAGGTTGGATGGAACGTATAAACATTCCAGTGGCCCCCCAAAACTAACCTATCCAATAATTATGTGGGCCACACTATAGAAAGGATAAACAACCAATAAAAAACTCCAAAATTCAAGTAGTGTTTTACATGATGTTTGTTAGTTTAGCCTGATTTATAGGACATCCAACTTTTTTTAGGGGAATCTGAATCATCTGCTTGTCACAAGCAGAAAAATCCTATTTTCCGGCATTGTCGTGATTGGTCCATGTCATCACTGACGTTATCAGTATTGCTGCATTAAATGCAATGTATTGATGATATGGCCTAATTAGATTGCAACAAACAGGATTTTCCAAGTGGCAAGCAGAGGAACACTCAACTCATACCATGAATATATTAATTGACATATTTACTACTTTCGGTATTCAAACACTAGATCTTCCGCTATGATAACATGCCTCCAAAAGCTCCGTCCGATGATGGTTTATCAATGTATATCAAGGGATTTTTAAATGTGTATTCAATTGCAAAGATTGCCCATGCATAGCCAGGCCGAACAATTCACCGAGTTTGCCACACCATCAAAATCAAGCACAAGGAATGAAACTTAAATATTATTGGATTCATGAACACATGTCATGCATTTATATATTTACACAGTACATGTGCATCTCTGCATATTGAACAGAGGATGTTTGGAAGTTAAAACAAACCAAAAGGCAAAACAAAACTACCCTGTAAATCATGGGCCCATGATACAATCTTACTATTCATGCACACAAGCCTGTTAGAGTGAACAACTAAGACTCTAAATCCTGTTATAGTGAACACCTAAAGCCTTGTTTGGTACCATGGATTTGAAATCCTCTTGTTGTACTGGCACCCTGTATTCAAAATCCCTCATAATCCAAAAGTAGTTATCCATATTATATTTATATATAGGGGTTTGAATTTAATTACTAACACTTTTATATCCCTGATTAGTGTTTGTATGTAATTTTTGATAGAGTGCTTGTAATAAGCCTGTTGAAATAGATAATTTGGCTGAAAATAATGAAATTGCAAGTCTTGGATGGGTGTTGAGGGTCAAATATTGCATATCAGACCCCAACTATTTGCTGGATTTACGAACATGATACTATTTAATGCCCTATTTTAACCGTATTTGTGATGCAAGGTACATTTGCTAGCGTGAACTGAAAAGATGCTAAAAGCCGAAATTTAATGCTCAGATTTCACAAAACACAAGGGACGGACTCCAGGGGACCAAGATCAATGGACGTACACGTCAGATATCCAAGAAAATTGAGAAACTGAAGCTCAAGTGGCCTAAAAGTCAGCCAGAATGCAAGATCACAGGGTTTTCACCATCCGATTGCCCAAAACTTCATACATGGTCTGAGGGACATAAAGTAACCGTACACGTTGAATTTCATCCGTTGGATCCCTGTGGAAGTCACCCCAAAGACAGATCAGCCCATAAATTCTCGATTTGGGGCCCGCCTGATATTTGGATATGCTCCGAATTTGGTTTCAACCCCTTAAATGGGGCGACAAAATTTGGACAGAACGGATCTCTCGAATACATCACCCGAGGGATCCACACCTGCAATGCATGTGCATAGCATGCACACTAGCCGCGCCGCATCGGACGGCCAGCCCAGTCAAAATTAGGCTGACCGACTACAACCAGAATTCAAACAGTCAAACAGCGTCTACGCCGTTTACCGGACGATCATTGTGGGCCCCACTCTTCACCTGTTTCGATGATCTGGACCCGTTCAATTGTCTCAGGAGACGTTCAAGACCAACTCCTAGGTGCCCTTTTGTCCCGATGTAGGCGTCCGTAATTTTCCAGCCGTTAAAAGCAAGATGGACGGTGGAGTAAATGATTTCGTGGGCCACACCAACATCAAATAAATCTCGTCATTCCCTAACGGTTTTCCGTCAGGAGTTCAATGGACGGTGTGGATTTCTGATTAAAATTTGATCCTGGGTCCCACCAATCACCAGCGGAGGATCGGCACGAGCTCTGTTCGCAGACAGAGCCTGCGGACCGATCTTCTGGGCCACCAACGGACATCATGGACGTGATCTGAACCATCCATTGGCTTCCTAACAGACTTCTCATCACTGCCTAGGTGGCAGAATTTCAGACTACAGTGGAGGATGGTTTTTTCACCCGTTCAAACACGAGTTGAACGGCGGAAGAGAAATCCTGTGGGCCACACCAAATTCGCTCCAAAAATCATCCTATTTTACTAAAATTTCAAGAGGAATCCAATGAATGGATTGGATTTCCCAGGAAATCTCGATACTGGGCCCCACCATCAGAACAGCGTAAATTGCTTACGCGGGTGTGTTGCCTTGCTGCGAAAGATTTTTCTTGCAACACCTGCAGTGTAAAGAGAGTCGGATCTCCGACTCCAGCATGATCTCGACTCCCATCCATCTGACTCTTTGCTGCCTATAAAGAAGAGGTGAAGAGAGAGAGGAGCATCTGGACGTGGGAGAGCTTGGAGCAGGTGGCTAGACGTGGAGCACCAGCAGTTCTTTTCTTTTCTTTTCTTCTATTTTTATTTTTACTACTTTGTCTAAGAGATTCAGCCCTTCATGGTTGGCTGAACCTCTTAGCTAGGGCTAAGAAGTGAAGCTTGTGGTGTGATGTGGAGATTCTACGGCTTGATTTATGTTTGAATGACTTTGATTTAGTTTATAATTAAGGAATACTTTAGTTGTTAATGATTTGTTGTGACTGAAATTACAATAGATTTGCAATGGCTTGAGTATTTCCTTTTTCCTTTTATGTTTATGACGTCAGGAAGCCCTGTTGTTCACCATCGTCTCCTGGGCATGGTTGGATGTCGGTACCTTCCTAACCTTCATGGCATGTTGATTGGTTGGTAATTAGTTTAATTCTGTTGTTTACCATCGTCTCTTGGGCATGGTGTGGTGATGGAATCCATTCTAATTCATATACCCTTCATCTCTTGAAACTATATCAATGGCAGTTCAGTTGATTTCATGAATCAAGAGTAGTTCTCCCTGATCTCTACAAGTGGATCCTCTGAATCCCTAGTTTCCTTCCTCTGAATTTCTTAAAGTTTTAGATTAATTATTTCACAATTATTTCTCAATTGTTATTTGATTTAGAATTCATCTTAGTCTAGTTCTAGTTCTAGTTAGTTTCAGACTACGTACAGGTTTCAGTCCCTGTGGATTCGACCTCGGTCTTACCGAGATTATTACTACAAATCACAACCCTATACTTGGGGAGTGAACAAGTTTTTGGCGCCGTTGCCGGGGACTGACGGTTACGTATTTTTGAAATCAATTGGTTTTAGAATTAGTTTAAGATTAGGATTTCACTAATTTTAGTTTTAGATTTTTGTCTTTCTGTTTGATTTTTAGAAACTAACCTGTTTTTCCTGTTTTGTAGGATCCTGACATACACTTTTAATTCGGTAATTTCTTTCTAATTCTTTCTCTTTTTCTAGATCTCATATTGTTGTAGGATTATTTTATTCTTAGGATTAGATTCAAGAATTAGGTTTTTACTATGCAAGAGTTGGAACGTATATATGCTGAGATAGCTAAGGAATCTTGGGAAAGTTTTTTGATGTATGATGATAATAATGGAAAACAGCCTATGCCTCAAATATTTTCTGAAAATTACTTCAACCAATCGAAACATGATGCTCCACCGATTAAGAAGTCCTTCGGTGATTATCTACGGGAAAATAATTGCATTCCACAAGTTAAGAAAACAGTATGTGAGTATTGAATGATAACGCGTATCAACCTCTCGACCGATGACCCCGTATGACTATAACCAGTGGAACCATCAAAACTGGGAAGATGAAGCGACAACATGTAATGATTATTCTCTTGGATACCCTACCATTGAGAACCAACCAGAAACGATCCAAGAGGATTCATGTTTTAATCTAGAACAATTCAACCAGCATGTTGCAAAAATGATGAAATCATTAGAAGTACTCAATTCGCGCCTTGAAGGATAGAGGAAGCTCGCTCATCCCAACTACAATCCAATCCAGAAATACAATGCAAGGAAAGTGATCCTCACTCACTTTTGACGAATCTGGAATTTGGAATGAAGAGTTGGATTCCATTAATGAGCATACGGTTCAACTCCCCGATGAGTCGATCTCATTGACTGTTCAAAACAATGATGGAGATACATGGGTGTCTTTCAAATACAGTGATGATGACACACTTTCCTTACATGATACACAGGATCTCAATGATGAGGTTGAGGTTAGTTTAATTCGAACCTCAACCGAATTTAGAATGTAAGGAAGCGATCCCATCTCAAGTGTGTACTGCACTGAATTGGAAGCTGAGAAGTATTGGGATGAGATTCATGAGAGCACAACCCAAATCCCCCTGGAATCAATCTCAAGTATGGTCCAAGTCAATGCTCAAGAAGCACACGAAGTGATCGGTCATACTGAGCTACTCCACTCACCTAACATGTCTGATTTAAAGTGGAAGATGAGCTCATTAGAACCGACCCTTCCAACTTCTGTGAGACATGTTTGGACCACTCTCTTGAACTGAATGATAATGTGATTCGGGAGAAGGACGAGCTGCTCGCTACGACTCTGGAATTTGAAACCACTCAATTGAGACCACCATCTGAGCTATACACGTCTGACAGTTCAACGCCTCGATTGAGTAGTTTCAATGAACAAAGTGATCCCATCGATGCTTCCCCTATTGATCTTCAATATGTCTGTGCAGGGCTGGAGCAAGAGAGCGTATCTTCATATACTTTTAAGGCGAGGGAGTCCTTTGAGCATCTCATTACAGACTTCAATGAAGAAAATAAGTCACTCTCAGCTGAAATTTCTGACTCTTTTGATAATTGCTGGGCACACTTTGCAAAGTTAAACGATCCCATGTCAAAAAGACAAAGTGGATGCCTTGCAAGACAACATCTCGGTAGTTACACTCACTCACTGACCGAGAGAACCCTTATTTTGAAGCCCCTTCTTCCCCTGATCCTAAACGTCTACCATTAAAGGAGGAGGAGGAGAATTGAACTGAAGTTTGACACTTCGAAATGTGTTGAGGCTACATCACTTTTTGTGAAGTTTTCTAAACTTTATCTACTTGTAGTCTCTGATTTCACCATGGGATACTAACGTTGAAACTTCTTCTGTCACAGGTGAATCGTATCTACTCTGGTTACCTCAAGCAATGCAATGGAAAATTTCTTATGAGGTACATAAGTCTCTCTGGAAAGTCATGCTCCAGGGCACCCAAGCCTTTTGCAAAAGGGCTTTTGGATGATCTTGTTGAGGAACTTACTGAGGAACTTATCAAGATACTGGCCAGAAGATGAACCTTGCAGCATGAGTAGTTAGTTCAAATGTTTGTGGGTAACATTGCTGTAAACCCTCACGAGACTACAACTCGTCCACTAGGGGCAACCTAGGGGTTTAAAGGCTTGTTGCATATGCTAAATGCAATCGAGAGCACCTGCGAAAGTGGTATAGGTAGAATTTTATTTTTATTATTCTTGTTGTTTTCTCTCTTGCGCTGACTTACTCTCTCGCTGATATTTTTGGAAAAGTCTCCTGATTCGTTATCCAGGTACCATCTTCCCATCACTTCTCTTTTACTTTTATTGTCCCATGTGCATGGCATGCTTATATCTTTTACATTGAGGACAATGTAGATTTTAGGTTGGGGGTGGGAGATTAGGTAACCTAATCAGTGTTTTTCTTAGTCTTGAGCAATATTGTGAAAATTTTTTAAATTTTTTTTCTACATTCTTGTGAATTCAAAGTAATTTTGATGGCCATCTGGGATTTAGAATTACAAGATAAGTTATGTTGGCAATTTTTGACTCTTGGATTCAGTGTCTGTTAGATTTCACAGTTAAGTTTGAATTGATTAATTCATGATTAGAGGTTTTAAACATTGATTGAGTCATGATTTCACATGTCGCGTCTCGCTTACACATTAAGATTTCAGTTCGAAACTGAAGGGTTAATTTGGTGATCACTAAGCATGTAAGGAACCAGAAAATTTGCCTATCATGATCAATTGAAGAAAAAGAAAATGCTTAGATCTAAAAAATAAAAAAAAAATAAAATTAAAAAAAAAAAAAAAAAAAAAAAAGAAGAAGAAGAAGAAGAAGATACCTTTGTAAAGGGTTGGGCGATTAATCTTCACCATAGGTTTGCTCCCTATAGGTGTAGATTTAATTCCCCATATGGATAATATGTGAAAAGGGTGGGGTGTACAGTCTTCACCATAGGTTTGCTCCCTATAGGTGAGGATTTGATTCCCTTTCTTCGTATTACTTTTAATGAAAAAAAAAAAAATCAAAAGCTGGAAGAATGAAAAGATGATCTGTGAGGCAAGTTTTAGTTATCATGAATTCTCTTGTTGATTACCTATGAATCCTGAAGTAGAAAAGTGAATTTTAATGATGGTAAACAGGGTTTACACTATACACTCATGGAACTCAATGTTCATTATTTTTTCTAATTGATAGATTAAGACTTTGAACTTGATTATGAAGTTTGCCACACGCTCGAGTCCAGGAAAAAGTAACGCTCAACATTCATGAATCTTAGAATTCTAATATCTGGATTGCTTTTGAAAAAATTCACTCGAGTTTATAGAAATAATCCTGTGGTTCTCAACTTATTTTTCGCATATTTTTGCTCGGGACTAGCAAAATGCTGGTTGGGGGTTGTGTTGAGGGTCAAATATTGCATATCAGACCCAACTATTGCTTGGATTTACGAACATGATACTATTTAATGCCCTATTTTAACCGTATTTGATGAGGTGCCAAGGTACATTGGCAGTGAACTGAAAAAGATGCTAAAAGCCGAAATTTAATGCTCAGATTTCACAAAACCAAGGGACGGACTCCAGGGGACCAAGATCAATGGACGTACACGTCAGATATCCAAGAAAATTGAGAAACTGAAGCTCAAGTGGCCTAAAAGTCAGCCAGAATGAAGATCACAGGGTTTTCACCATCCGATTGGCCCAAAACTTCATACATGGTCTGAGGGACATAAAGTAACCGTACACGTTGAATTTCATCCGTTGGATCCCTGTGAAAGTCACCCAAAAGACAGATCAGCCCATAAATTCTCGATTTGGGGCCCGCCTGATATTTGGATATGCTCCGAATTTGGTTTCAACCCCTTAAATGGGGCGACAAAACATTTGGACAGAACGGATCTCTCGAATACATCACTGAGGGATCCACACCTGCAATGCATGTGCATAGCATGCACACTAGCCGCGCCGCATCGGACGGCCAGCCCAGTCAAAATTAGGCTGACCCGACTACAACCAGAATTCAAACAGCGTCTGACGCCGTTTTCACCGGACGATCATTGTGGGCCCCACTCTTCACCTGTTTCGATGATCTGGACCGTTCAATTGTCTCAGGAGACGTTCAAGACCAACTCCTAGGTGCCCTTTTGTCCCGATGTAGGCGTCCGTAATTTTCCAGCCGTTAAAAGCAAGATGGACGGTGGAGTAAATGATTTCGTGGCCACACCAACATCAAATAAATCTCGTCATTCCCTAACGGTTTTCCGTCAGGAGTTCAATGGACGGTGTGGATTTCTGATTAAAATTTGATCCTGGGTCCCACCAATCACCAGCGGAGGATCGGCACGAGCTCTGTTCGCAGACAGAGCCTGCGGACCGATCTTCTGGGCCACCAACGGACATCATGGACGTGATCTGAACCATCCATTGGCTTCCTAACAGACTTCTCATCACTGCCTAGGTGGCAGAATTTCAGACTACAGTGGAGGATGGTTTTTCAACCGTTCAAACACGAGTTGAACGGCGGAAGAGAAATCCTGTGGGTCACACAAATTCGCTCCAAAAATCATCCTATTTTACTAAAATTTCAAGAGGAATCCAATGAATGGATTGGATTTCTCAGGAAATCTCGATACTGGGCCCCATCAGAACAGCGTAAATTGCTTACGCGGGTGTGTTGCCTTGCTGCGAAAGATTTTTCTTGCAACACCTGCAGTGTAAAGAGAGTCGGATCTCCGACTCCAGCATGATCTCGACTCCCATCCATCTGACTCTTTGCTGCCTATAAAAGAAGAGGTGAAGAGAGAGAGGGAGCATCTGGACGTGGGAGAGCTTGGAGCAGGTGGCTAGACGTGGAGCACCAGCAGTTCTTTTCTTTTCTTTTCTTCTATTTTTATTTTTACTTTGTCTAAGAGATTCAGCCCTTCATGGTTGGCTGAACCTCTTAGCTAGGGCTAAGAGGTGAAGCTTATGGTGTGATGTGAGATCTTCTACGGCTTGATTTATGTTTGAATGACTTTGATTTAGTTTATAATTAAGGAATACTTTAGTTGTTAATGATTTGTTGTGACTGAAATTACAATAGATTTGCAATGGCTTGAGTATTTCCTTTTTCCTTTTATGTTTATGACGTCAGGAAGCCCTGTTGTTCACCATCGTCTCCTGGGCATGGTTGGATGTCGGTACCCTTCCTAACCTTCATGGCATGTTGATTGGTTGGTAATTAGTTTAATTCTGTTGTTTACCATCGTCTCTTGGGCATGGTGTGGTGATGGAATCCATTCTAATTCATATACCCTTCATCTCTTGAAAACTATATCAATGGCAGTTCAGTTGATTTCATGAATCAAGAGTAGTTCTCCTCTGATCTCTACAAGTGATCCTCTGAATCCCTAGTTTCCTTCCTCTGAATTTCTAAAGTTTTAGATTAATTATTTCACAATTATTTCTCAATTGTTATTGATTTAGAATTCATCTTAGTCTAGTTCTAGTTCTAGTTAGTTTCAGACTACGTACAGGTTTTCAGTCCCTGTGGATTCGACCTCGGTCTTACCGAGATTATTACTACAATCACAACCCTATACTTGGGGAGTGAACAATGGGCCACAAGCATAAGATCACATCCGAGTGAGTAACCAACGAATTTTAACCGTTCATTTACATGGACAATGTTTGGACTGCGCAGATCATTCTATTAAAGTAATTTTAGTGATGTACTTGATAATATGACTTTTTGGTATATCATAAGTGGTACGCATGCCCAAAAGATTAGCAGTCTAGTGACACACATTCTACACATGCGACTCATGGGAGGACTTCAGATGTAATCCTAGCTTCAACCTTGGATTTCAAACCCACTCTTTGAGGGGATTTAAAATCCCCAATTACTTTATGGTGTCAAACAAATAGGGGATATGAAATCCCCTCAAATCCTCCCAAATCCATGGTGCCAAACAACCCCTAAGGCTCTAAATCATGTGCATGGTTTATCTGTTGAGTGAATAAGCCTGATTTTATTTTCATTTATTATAAACGAATAGAAGCAAAAGATCAAAAGATTGAAAGGTTCTAATCTAAGATATTTTATAAATGGGAGCCACATCAAACAAATGGCTCAGATTATTGAAAGATAAATCTAAATCCATTAAAAGAAAAGTTTGGATATATACTATTACAAAAAAGAACAATCAAGTGGGACCTATATACAATTTAAATGCCTCGGAAAATCAACCTTGAAGAATATAAGAAAATGAACAGATATACATCGAAGTAAATGAACGGATAAGATAAACTGACCATCCAATATACGTGTGGCCCATCTCATGCTCTTATGTAACTGATTTTTTAGAAAAGGCAACTATACAGTCTTCGTCACATTATCTTTGTTTTTGTTTGTGTTTTTCTTTTGTTGTGTGTGAAGGTGGACAGTACCAATGCAAGCTTTATTAATAAAAGGAAAAGTTACATAAGTTGGAGGGGGGCAAACAACCTGACCTCCAAAACAACAAACAACAATATGTGGAATAAATAAAAAGGCTGTCATATAGATTAATTGACATGTATTAAAAGAAAATCCATTAAAAAAAGAAAAATGAAAATAAATAAATAAAAAGTACACAATTCCTTGAAACAAAACCAAATGAAAAGTTGTTGTTGATTTCCTCTCCAACTCTCCTTGTATTGGAGTGGATCCTTCAAATCATTGAATATCGATATATGGGATGTGGGCAATCTTGTGACAATCTTCTCCTCCATCTCGGCAGCGCTCTTTTAAGAGTGGACAGTTGTTGATATACAAATATTGAAGCATGGTAAGGTGTTGCAATTCCTCCGGTAGAGACTTCAACTGTGGACAATCATAGATTTTTAGACTTTGGAGGGCTTTGAGTTGTCCAAACTCCTCTGGTAGAGACCTCAACTCTGGACAATTGGAGATTGACAGAGTGTGGAGGGCTTTGAGTTGTCCTAACTTCTCTGGTACAGACCTCAACTCTGGACAATTGGAGATTGACAGAGTGTGGAGGGCTTTGAGTTGTCCTAACTCCTCTGGTAGAGAATTCAACTGTGGACAACAGGAGATATGCAGAGTTTGGAGGGCTTTGAGTAGTCCCAACTCCTCTGGTAGAGACTTCAACTGTGAACAATAGGAGATCTCCAGAGTTTGGAGCGCTTTGAGATGTCCCAACTCCTCTGGTAGAGACTTCAACTGTGGACAATTCCAGATCGTCAGAGTTTGGAGGGCTTTGAGTTGTCCCAACTCCTCTGGTAGAGACTCCAACAGTGAACAATAGGAGATCGTCAGAGTTTGGAGGGCTTTGAGTTGTCCCAACTCCTCTGGTAGAGACTCCAACTGTGAACAATAGGAGATCGTCAGAGTTTGGAGGGCTTTGAGTTGTCCCAACTCCTCTGGCAGAGACTTCAACTGTATGTTCCCTATCCAATTGGGAAGCTTGGAACCTTTGTAATTCTGTATGCTCAACTCATTCAAGTTTGTGTGGGGGTGAAGGCTTTTGAGTACATCCTCCATCCTCTTCACCTCATCATCCAACGGTTCACCATCTTCGTCATCGTACTCCAAGGATAGAGCACGAAGGTGCTGCTTCTCATGCAGTTCTGCATCGCTAGCTTCGTCCCTGCTCTTGACATTTTGCAAACCAGCAATTCGAAGACTTCCTTGAAGATGATTGAGGTGTTTCAGTTCTCCAAATTTACATCCTTGGTCGTCACCCCCCACAATGAACTTTGTTAGCGTCCGAAGCTCTGTTAATCTCCCTATACCCTCTGGTAAGTACCTCAGACCATATAAACCTTTAAATTCTAGATGTCTCAGGCTAATCATTTTCCTCATCCCTCTAGGCAGTTTTCTTAGCTTGTGACAGCCATCGAGTCTCAAAGTCTGTAAATTGATGCAATTACTCAATTCCTCTGGCAACTCCTCTATGTCTGTGTGAGATAAATTAAGATATCTCAAGTGTTTCAACTGTCCTACTGTCTTAGGCAATTTCTTGATTTCAGTGCTACAGAAGTCCAATGCTCTTAGGCGTCTCAAATGATGAAATAACTTGTCTGGCACCTTGGAGATTCTTGAGTGTCGTAGTAGCAACGTCCGCAACTTGTGGGCCTTATGCAAGGTGGCCAAAATGGAAGCCAATTTATGAGCTTCATCACCATCTTTGTCATTGTCAACTAAAAAAGAATGCCGGACATTATTTAGGTTTGACGAGGCTTCCTTGCTAATCTCCACCACCAAACAATCACTTCCTGCAACATATTGCACTAGATCATGAACTAAACCATGCATCCTGCACTCGAATATACAGTCAATATTGATTTTTGCATCCTGGAGCAGTGAGCGCCTTAGCAAATCATCAAAATACAGTTCGCCGATTTCCTCCATGTCTTCACTTCCATTAATGGAGCAGATGAAACCTTGTGCCACCCATAACTTGACTATCATATCCTTCTCTATGGCCCAATCTTTAGGGAAAATGGAGAAATATGCAAAGCACTGCTTCAGAGCAGGAGTCAAATCATGGTAGCTTAATAACAAAGCTGGTAAAATGCCTTCAAAGACATCACCTGAGTTCCACATCTCCCTTCGCAAGACAAGCTCCCACTGGCTTCTAGTCCTTCTCGAGTGCATGACACTCCCTATTGTCTTTGCAGCGAGAGGCAGCCCTCCACATTTCCTTACGATTTGCCTTCCAATCTCTTCCAGCTCAGAACACTCTCCTTCGCTCTGATGCTCCAGCGCTTTACTTCTGAACAATAACCAGCAATCCTCATCGGATAAGACTGCCAGTTTGTGCATGTGATCAGTGCTTCCCATGATGCCTGCAACATCTTCCAAACGGGTGGTTACAATGATTCGACTCCCAGGTGCACCGGCTTGGAAGGGAAGTCTCAGCTGGTCCCACTTCTCGCTGTCTTTGCTCCAAACTTCGTCAAGCACCAGCAAGAATTTCTTCGCCTGCAATATACAACATAGGCGATCCTGCAATAGGTTCAAGTCTAATGACTCGCAACCAGTCCCGGTTGCAGATTCTATTATTGATTTCGTAATTCGTTTCACATCAAAATCTTCTGAAACACAAACCCACATTCTCATGTCGAAATGCCCCTTGACATCCTCATCTTGGTAGACGAGCTGAGCAAGGGTGGTCTTGCCCAACCCCCCCATTCCAACGATAGAAATGACCAAGGGCACCTCAGTTACCTCCTGCAGCAGCAAGTATAGGATTTCATTCTTTTCACCTTTTCTACCTATCACTGACAGTGGGTTGACTAGGGAGCTTGTCTCTCGCTGTCTGATCTCACCCCGCCTCAATTCACTATCCACCCTATCACCCTCCCCACTATCTGCTCTAAGACCCAATTGGTTCTTCTCTTCAGCGATATCCCGTAATCTACCCCTCACCTCCTTTATCCTATTCCCAATTTTGTGGCGTAACTTGAGATGATTGAAGCTAGTAACAGAGGAGAAGAAGCTTATTACCTTCTTCTTGCAGAAAGATGACCCAATACCTTCATCAGGTGCTTGTGATTTGAGAACTTCTATCATCCATTCATCTAGTATGTCATCTACATCATAGGCCACATCTTTGACATTCTGCAACCAGATCTTAACAGCTTCGTCTTTCGATCGCCGAGTTTCAGCATCTTTAAGCACAGCTTGGATCAAGGTGAACGTACGGTAAAGCTTTTTGATCTCGTCAGTGACACCCACCAACAAAGCTACCTCATCCTGGAAGAGGTTGTTCAACTTCTCTGCTACGATCGAGACCAGCGGATAAGCCATGCTTTTTTCTTATTTATTTCTCCTTTCCTTTTGGTATGTATGAATGAGAAGAAGATAGGAATATGAAATGCGAGGGAGCTCTAGCAGTCGTAGGGAGAGAAAGAGGGAAGCACGTACCCATGATAGTGCGGCCCTACCGTAGGGCCCACCTTGATATACGTATTCCATATCCACGCTTTCCATCCTTTTATAGGGATCATTTTAAGGCAGGTGTCCAAAAATAAATGAGATCAAAATCTCAGGTGGACCACACTATATGAAACAGTGGTGATTGAACGATCCACCGTTAAAAAATTCCTAGGGCCCACCGTAATGTTTACTCGCTATCCACCTTTTGATAAGGTTACATAAATATGGATTAATGTAAATAACAAATATTAGCTCAATCCAAAACCTTTTTGGCACATAATAAGTTTTTAACAGTCCATCACAACAATTTTCTATGTTATAGTCCACCTGATATTGAAATTTTTTTTTTTTTTTTTTGGTCTCAGACAGCTAAAATGATATGGAAAAAATGAATGAACGGCGTGGATATAGAATACATGCATCAAGGTGGGCTCACCGTAAGGGCCGTACTGTCTTTGGTACGGCAGGGGCCGTACCTAATCCGCTGCCTATGAGGAAAGGAGAGGACGGAGAAGGATAGAAGACGACCAAGCATGCTCAGGAGAAATTTCCAACTGTACGACCAGTATATGGCCCATCAACCTTTCCACTCGCTTTTCAGCTCCCAAGAATACGCCCCACCTGTACGGCCTCATTTCTTAGGTCGAAAATGCCTCTGCTTTTTCGTTTTTAAAGAGCTGGGGTTACCTTCAGCTACGGATTATAACCGTAGCTATAGCCGTAGCTATAACCCTACTTCGATTAGGGGTGCACACAGTTCGGATCCGGTTCCAAAAGGGATGAGAACTAAAGGTGGCCCCCTTCACATTAACGGTCCAGATTGACAACTGGCAGGACCAATTCAACTACATCCTTGGCCATTCGGTTCCAATTTCAAAACCAAAACCGAACCGTGTGCACCCCTAACTTCGATGAATCGAAGTTCTTTCGATTATTTGAAAAAGGTCCAAAACTGTCCAGGGAGTTTGCCTCAAAAATCCTACAATTTTTGAAAAGGGTATTGTACCTTTAGCTACGGATTATAACCGAGCCATAACTGTATTCTATACCAATCTATGAAATTTTTTATTTTTTTTATTTTTATTTTATTTTTTACATGGAGAACTTTATTCTACCTACGAACTTTATTCTACCTACAATTTTCTCAAACACAAATTTGTATAAATATGTATATATAAGCATATAAAAAAAATTCTCTTTTTTTTTTCATTTCTTTCTTTATTCATTTAAGAAAAATATCTTTTAAACCAAAATTAGTTACTTGATGTACCCTATATGATTTTGGGGTAGGAGAAGCTACTTTAGCCAACTAACATAGTTATTTTTCAAGATTCCATTGGGTCGATGGTCGAAAATCCATTTCATTCACTTTGCGGTCAATTTCAATAAGTTCGTGGTCAATTTCATTCATTTCATTTACTTCATGGTCATTTCCATGCATTTCATGGTCAATTCGCTTCACT